>JAKJMR010000722.1:595611-606780 GCA_024449315.1 Daboia siamensis
ATATATATATATATATATATATATATATATATATATATATATATACATATGTATGTGTATGTATGTATGTATGTATGTATGTATGTATATAATAGGCTTATTGAGATCAACTCAACATGGCTTATTTGAAAACATGAACTGGAGAAAAGCTTTAGGGTACATTATCAGTACTAAGAAGCATTGCCTTGACATTTATTATTATTATTACATTTATATCCCGCCCTTCTCCGAAGACTCAGGGCGGCTTACAAGCTTAGCAGTAGCCTTCATTCTATGTATATGCCTGCTTGTTAGTGCTTTCACACACACCCCAAGCAGCATTATTACAAAGTCAGCTTAATTGCCCCCAACAATCTGGGTCCTCAGATTTAATTGTATGACAAGCAGCACATTCAGCCATATGGTGATTAGCATCATAAAAACATGCATTCCATCTGATATCTACTTTATAAAGCAAGTTGACTGTTTAAATAACATCTACTATTCTAGGTATTATAATACACTTCAATAGAGTTTATCAGTCCTAACAATCAGCTAACCATTAAGAATCATTTTTCATCATTTCTGAAATCAACATGTAATCACTTTCAGAACTGCATTTTTAAATACTGTGTATTTGTTAAATTAGAGCCTCTCATGCCAATAACAACAAAAGGAAATAAAATTTCCTAAGCTACAATTTAAATGTTACATTTTACTTGTTTATTTGAATTCCTATGTATCACGATGCTTACATCATGCTGCGTTGGGTTACATCATGTTATGACCAGTGATGTAACCCATCACAATGCAATGCACGCATCACATTTTGTCAGTAAGTTAGAATATTAGGATGTTGTTGACCTATCTAGATGGACATTGCCATAAGATAGAATATACACTTTCAAAGTCTCAAAATACAAACTGGTACCTTCTTGAGACATACAATCAAAGTGCCAAAATAGTGTTTTATTCAATTTTATACATAATTAGTGTGGAAATATACACTGAAAGGCATATTTTTCCAACTACAACCAAAAAGTTTAAGACAACCCCTGCCCACCACATAGTCTCTGTATATTAATTATAATTGTATTATTTCTGTAATTGTATTATTCAAATGAAAGATCAGATGATGAAGTTTTTAAGAAGGAAGATTTTGTAATGGCTGGAATATTCAACATGAAAAGGATATAGGGTTCAAATTCCTTTTCAGATACAAGGTTGCCTCAGTAATTTAGATTATTTTTTATATAGTAACATAATAATAAAGCTGCTTCAAAGATTCTTAGGACGATAGAAGAAAATAAAATCTAGCTTGAAGTTCTTTTTAGAAAGGTTGTGACAAAATATTATCTGAATTGTTGTAGTAAAATATTTAAAATAATCCACAAATCTTTCTTGATTTATTAATTAGTTAATTTGAACTGATTTTATCAAACATCTGAATATTATATTTGATTTTAGGGTTAGGATTATATACTTATGGGATAGCTAAATTCAAGCTACTTTTTGATGCTAAGTGGTCAGTATCAGGCCCACCTGGAAAACATAAGCTTATCCATAAGTGTGTACTGAGGTGCTTCATGGATGAAAATTAAATTTCAGCTAACATAGGAAAATCATCTCAACCCCATATGTATAATGACCAAATTTTGAGTGAATATCAATTCTGAAATGTATAAAACAATACACTTCAAGAAATCAACACAGAAATAAAAGTCACTTTTTATCCAAATTGAATGTGGATGTTCCCAGATTATTGCTCTTCAGACAGAGGTTTAGAAGAAATTTGAAAGCAAATACTTGTATCCCAGGATAATGTTGCAGGATCCAATCTGGTCAGTCACCAGGACCAGAAGTTTAGTCTTTCAAGCTTTTGGACTTGTGCTAGAGCCCATTCTCAGAGAACTTATCTTTACTGAAATGTGTGCTTTTGACTATTCTACATGTTGTATTTCTGTGGTGCCTGGTAGGGTGTGACTTCTTATTGAATCAGAATAAAACTGGAAGGGTCCTTGGAGGTCTTTTAGTCCAGTCCCTTGCTCAAGCAGGAGATTATACACCATTTCAGACAAGTGACTGTCCAGTCTCTTCTTAAAAACCTCCAGTGATGGAGCATCCACAATATCTGAATGCAAGTTGTTTCACTGGTTAATTGTTCTCGCTGTTAAGTTTCTCCTTAATTCCAGGTTGCTTCTCTCCTTGATTAGTTTCCATCCATTGCTTCTTGTCCTGCCTTTGGGCACTTTGGAAAATAAATTGACCCCCTCCTTTTTGTTACAAGCCTCTCAAATACTGGAATACTGCTATCATGTCACTCCTAGTCCTTCTTTTCTCTAGACTAGCCAAACCCAAATCCTGGCCCATTCTTCATATGTTTTAGTCTCCAGGCCTTTAATCATCTTAGTTGTAATTTTTCCAAAGTCTCAACACAATTTTTTTAATGTGACCAAAACTGGATGCAGAATTCCAGCTGTGGTCTTTCTTACTAAGGCTTTATAAAGTGGTACTAATACTTCACATGATTTTTATTCTATGCCTCTGTTTAATATAACCAAGGATTGTATTAGCTTTTTTGACTGCTGCCTCCCACTGCTGACTCATGTTTAAGTGATCATTCACTAGGACTCCAAAGTCCATCTCACAGTTACTATTTTTGAGCCAGTTTTACCTAATCTGTACTTGGATCTTTGACTTTTCCTGCCTAGGTGTAAAACCTTGCTTTTCTCCACATTAAATACCATGTTGTTGGGTAGGACCCATTGTTCAAGTCTGTCAAGTTCTTTTTGGATCCTTAGTTTGCCCTCTAGGATATTGGCTAATCCTGCCAGCTTAGTGTTGTCTGCAGATTTGATGAGTTTCACTTCTATTCCATCATCTAAGTCAGGGGTGTCAAACTCAATTTCATTGAGGGCCGCATCAGCATTGCAGTTGCCCTGAGGGGGCTGGGTGGGTATGGCTGGGTGGGCGTGGCCAGAGTGTGTATGGCCTACTGGGTGGGTGTGGCCAGCTCTACATCATTCGCATCAAGGGTACCTATGGGGGCCTGGGCAGGAGTGGGACAGATCTGAGGGTCTCTGGCAGAAGGAGGGTCTCTGGGCCAGGGCCATGGCAGTGGGGGCCGTTCCCTCACTGTTTCCAGGATGGCTTCGTGGGCCGCATGAAACCACTTTGCGGGCCGGATCCGGCCCCCGGGCCTTGTGTTTGACATGTCTGATCTAAGTCATTTATGAAGATATTGTTGAATACTGGGCCTAAGACAGAACCTTGTGCTACCCCATTGCTTATTTCCTTCCATGTAGATGTAGTACCATTAAGGACTACTTGCTGAATACAGTTTGTCAGTCAGTTACAAATCTATCTGGTTTTGATGCTGTCTATCACACATTTTTCTAGCTTACCAAGAAGTAGGTTGTGGTCTACTTTGTCAAATGTTTGCTGAAGTCTAAATATACTATGTCAAACAATGAAATAAGTTTGATTTGGCATGATCTATTGTTAACAAACCCATGCTGGCTTCTACTTATAACTTTATTTGTTTCTAGATATTCACAGATCTGGGTTTTTAATTATTTTTTCAAGTATCTTCCTGGGTATTGATGTTGGGCTGAGGGTCTCTAGCTTCCTGGGTCTGTTTTTTTTTTCTTTATTTGAAGACAGAAACCACATCCATTCTTTTCCAATACTCTGGTAGTTCCCAAGTGCTCCAAGACTTTTTAAAGATATGATACAATGGTTCTGAGATAACATCTATCAGCTCTTTCAAAATTCTGGATATAATTCTTGATGAAGGACATGTTAGCCCATTTGGCAAAAGGAAAAGTTTTTACCAAATTGGACCTAAGACAGGCATCTTACCGAGTTTAGAATCAAGGAAGAAGATGAGTGGAAAATCGCTTTTAACAGCCGCTTCTAATTCAATGTCATGCCTTTTGGTCTGCAGATGGCTCCTGTGGTATTCATGCAATTGATAAATCAAGTACTGCATAATCACCTATATAAGGGGGTTTTAGTTTATCTTGACGACATCCTCATCTTTACTGAGACCATGGTGGAGCATGTTGAATTAGTACTCAAAGTGCTAAAAAAGCTATTAAATACCAAACTTTACACAAAACTTTCAAAATGTGAGTTCCATCAAATGTGGCTGGATTACTTAGGATATAGGATTTCCAGTGGAGGTGTTGAAATGGACCCAGCTAAAGTGAAAGCAGTGCTGGAGTGGCAACCCCCATGAACCCGAAAGCAGCTCCAGTGTTTTTCGGAGTTCACTAACTTCTATCAGCAATTCGTCCTCTCCTTTGCTGAAATTGCCTTGCCACTGACCGAACTGTTAAAGACGGGAAAAATGGGTGGGAAGCCATGACTCTGCCAACCACTCCCATGGTCCATTTGAATGCCAAACTGCTTTTGAAAATTTAAAAAGACTGTTTGCAGCAGAACCCATTCCCAAACACCCTGATCCTGAGAAACAATTTACTATTCAAGCCAATGCCAGCGATGTAGCCATGGGGGCTGTTCTTTTGCAAAGGAATAGTGGAAATTTACAGCCTTGCGCTTACACCTCCAAAAACTTAACGGACACTGAATTAAGGTGGGCAGTCTGGGAGAAAGAGGCTTTCATTTGAGATGGGCTCTGCTTACCATTTCAACTTTACATTAAAGTACATCTCAGGAAGAAAAGATTTTCTAGCTGACGCCCTATCCAGAGGGCCCCAATACAAAAGCCATTAAGAGGAGATTGTAAATTCTATTATTACGCAATCAGAGGTTTCTCAAGTAAAAACAGGGGGCCCATCGCACACAAAATCTACTGAACCTGATAACCAGATTACAAAGAGACTGAAGGAGGAGTTGAAAACCAATCCCTGGTTCTTAGCAAATAAAACCATACTGACTTGTCAGGATGGGCTAGCTTGGAAGGGATTGAAACTGTATCTACCAGAGACTCTCAGAATTCAGGGTCTCCAGTGCAGCCATGATAGCAAACAAGCGGGTCACTTTGGCTATCTAAAAACTTTACATTTGATTCGATGGCAATTTTGGTGGCCAGGACTGAAGAAGGATGTTGAGAATTATGTGAAAAACTGCACAACCCGGTTGCCCTCCAGGTGAGATTCAAGGTGCTGGTGATGACCTATAAAGCTCTAAATGGCTTGGGTCCAGGATATCTGAGGGAACACCTGCTGCCGGCATCAAGCTCCCTTCGTCCAGTGCGCTCCCACAGGGAGGGTCTTCTCAGGATGCCACCGATGAAAGACTGTCGGCGGATAACACCCAGGGGAAGGGCCTTCTCTGTGGGTGCGCCTGCCCTCTGGAACCAGCTGCCCGTGGAGCTTAGGACTGCCCCCGACCTTCTCACATTTCGCCGGGACCTGAAGACCTGGCTCTTTGAGCTCTCTGGCCCAGGCTGAGAATTTTTAACTGGGGTTTTTAATTTTAGGGATGATTTAATCTTTTTGTCTTAACTTTTGTACTGGTTGTTTTAAATACCCTGTAAACCGCCCTGAGTCTTTCGGGAAAGGGCGGTATGTAAATCTAATAAATAAATAAATAAATAAATAAATAAACAAACCATGAAAAAACATCCAGGTAACCCCCACTGGATTATTACAGCAAGTAGCAGACCCTTCCCAGCCCTGGGAAGAAATAGCCATGGATTTTATTGTAGAATTGTTGGAGAATAGGGGAAATACAGTAATATGGACTGTGAAAGACCTTTTCTCTAAACAAGCTCATTTCATTGCCTGCACCAGTCTCCCCTCCACAAAGAAATTGGCAAGAATGTTTCTCAAGCATATCTACTGCTACAACTTCCAACAAAACCCTGGGCAGAATCCTTAGCTGCATCACCTCGGGGTGGCAATCTAAACCCCCTGGGCCCGACTTCCAAACTTACTTCTCAAGGAAAACAGAATTATTATCCCACCGGGGATGCATACTATGGGGGAACAGAGTAGTAGTTCCTGAAAAGCATAGAATCAAGGTTCTGGAAACGTTACATGAGGGACACCCAGGGACCGTTAAAATGAAGGCGTTAGCCAGAAGCTATGTATGGCGGCCTGGCACAGATAACCAAATTGAAGCATACATAGCTGGCTGCTACCCCTGCCAAGTTGTCAGACCTGCACAACCGCAAGCACCCGTCCACAAATGGGAGACAACAAAAAACCCCTGGTCCCAAGTACACTTAGACTTTGCAGGACCCTTTCAGGGACAGGTGTTTTTAATCGTAGTGGATAGCTACTCCAGGTGGCTGGAAGTTGTGCCAGTCAGCAGCACGACCATGGCTTTCACAGTACAGGTGCTAAGGGGGCTTTTTGCCACACACGGACTGCCTGATGTCTTAGTCTCCAATAACGGCACCCAATTTACTTCCCATGAATTCCAGACTTTCACCGCGGAGAACTCTATTAGACATGCCACTTCAGCTCCATTCCACCCCTCGACGAATGATTTGGCTGAGGTTATGGTAAAGTCCACCAAGGAGGCACTGCGGAAAATCGTTACTGGACATTGGCACCGCAGGTTGGCGCAATTCTTACTGGCACAACACACAACCCCTTGCACAACCACCGGGAAGTCACTGGCAGAACTACGCTGGGGGAGACGGCTCATAACGAGACTCGACAGATTACACCTGGACAGGACCATGGCAGAACCTGACCAACCCATTCATCATAGAACTCTGATCAACGGTCAAGCCGTCTGGGCTAGGAACTATGGGGGAGGGAACAAATGGATTCAGGGGGTTGTTCTCGAACAGACTGGACCCTTGTCATATATAATTGATGCCGGGAACAACTGCCACCTACACCGTCACATCGATCAATTGCGACAACGCAGCCCTCAAAACTGAGGGGGAAGGGGTAGCGAGGATAATCCAATACGGCACATCCCCCCTGAACCAAGCACATTCTCCCCACCATACACTACTACTGAAAGAGCCCTGGAAACTCTTGAACCAACCCCCAATCCAGAAATACCACTTCCCGAACCAGAAGATACGGAACCTCCAGGAGCAATGCCCCTCCGACATTCAGAAAGAACAAGAAAACCCCCCGCATACTTAAAAGACTTTGAATGGGGGACCTCATGGAAAAACACCAGGAAGAATAGCCGCACCAGTCTGGGGGAGGGGTAAGGGGTGTTGTGTATTCACACGTTAAAAGTTTGGTTACCAAGTTCTTGTTGAGGTCAACCTTCGGCAGCTTTTGACAGTGTCAAAAGCTGCCGGAAGCTACTGCGCAAGCGCAACGACTTGACAGCTCTCAGCTGTCAAGAATCACCGGTTACTGCACAAGCGCGAGCAGTTGACAGCTCCTAGCTGTCAAACTGGCTCTGTTGCCGATTGGCCCGCTCGAACAAGCGGGAAACCGGCACAGCCCTGATTGATCGCCGACCGGCCAGCTGGAGTATAAATAGACTGTAAGTCTGTTCCTTGCCTGGTTCTGTAAATAAAGGTTTTTCGTTAGCCAGCTGTCTCGCCTGCTTCTTCAGCAGACGGAGCACAGACGATACCATAGCTACTGCTCTACACTCTGTAGCAAGCCATCTGGAGAAACCTGGAAGCTATGTCAGGATGTTTTTTGTTGATTACAGCTTGGCTTTCAACACCATTTTGCCAAGTACTCTCATTGAAAAGGTGACTAAGTTGAAGTTTTCCCCCTCCATCTACGATTGGATTAAAGACTTTCTCAGGGACCGGTTACATACAGTGAGGGTTGGGTCTGTTTTATCCACACCCCCCCAAAGCTTTGCACCAGCTCGCCACAGGGCTGCGTGCTTAACCCCTCCCTGTACTCATTGTACACATATGATTGTGTATTGTCCGACCCATCTACTGTGATAATTAAGTTCGCAGATGATACCACCATAGTGGGTCTTATTACAGGTGGAGATGAGACAGCATACAGGGGGGAGGTACAAAAACTATCCATATGGTGTTCCAAGAACAACTTGCACCTGAACATCGGCAAGATGAAAGAGATGGTGGTAGACTTCTGGAGGAAAAAAGAGGAACCTGCCCCACTTTACGTCAGGAGGGGGGGCTGTGTGGAGAGAGTTTCCTCCTTTAAATTTCTGGGAGTTTACCTCTGTGAAAATCTTACCTGGAAAGTTAATACAACCCAAGTGGCCAGAAAGGCCCAACAGAGACTTCACTTCTTCAGGGTCTTTCAGAAGAACAGGGTAGAACGGCTAATGACCATCTTTTACCCATCTACTATAGAGAACGTCCTCTCGTACTCTATTGTGGTTTGGTATCCTGGTCTGACAGCCACGGATAGGAAAGTATTACAAGACATTGTGGGCTGTCCCCTGACACCACTGGATGACATCGCCAGGGCTCACTGCCTTGGAAGAGTGAGGAATATTCTCAGGGATGACTCACACCCTGGTTGGTATCTCTTTACTCTCCTACCATCAGGTAGGAGATATAGGAGTATAGCCAGCCGTAGCAACAGGCTGAAGAACAGCTTTTATCCATGGTCTGTTAGCCTTTTGAACGGGAAATAATTTTATAATTTTATGTATGACTGACTTGTGAGGCCAGTGTGTTGTGCAATTAGCTCACATAGTGTAATAAGATGGAGGGTTTGTTGTCACTGTGAGTTGTGGGGGGAGCACAAAGGGAGGCTCAGCCAATCTCAATGTATAAAAAGGTAAAGGTAAAGGTTCCCCCGCTCATGTGTGCTAGTTGTTTCCAACTCTAGGGGTCGGTGCTCATCTCCATTTCAAAGCCGAAGAGCCAGCGCTTGTCTGAGGACGTCTCTGTGGTCATGTGGCCGGCATGACTAGATGCCAAAGATGCACGGAACGCTGTTACCTTCCCACCGGAGTGGTCCCTATTTTTCTACTTGCATTTTTATGTGCTTTTGAACTGCTAGGTTGGCAGAAGCTGGGACAAGAAGCTGGCACTCACTCTGTTACGCATCACTCGGGATTTGACCCATCAAACTGACAACCATCTGATCGACAAGCTCAGCATCCTAACCCACTGAGCCACCGCGTCCCTCAATGTATACATGGTTGTATTTTGACAATAAAGTTTCATTCATTCATAATGCAATTCCATCCCTGTTTCTTTTGAATAGTTTGTATCCTTTCATCAGTACATTCCAGTCATGAGTTTCATCCGACCAAGTTTCAATAATGGCAACTATATGATATCTGCCTTCATGTATTAATACTTCAAGTTCACCCTGTTTGTTCCCTAAACTTTGAGCATCAGTGTATAGGCATTTAAGTCCTTTATTGGTCTTGGGTACATTTCTTATATCTCCTCCTTTGTAACTGAGATTGACATCCTTTCCATCACTCTCTATTTCATTATGTTCTTTTATTTCTTTTTTCTCTTTACTCCCTTCCTCCTAATGTGATTGGTTATCTAGTGATTTTTGCTTGGAATTAGTTTCTATAGGTCATGAAGATTGGGCTCCCTCCCCCCCCTCAATTTTAGTTTAAAGCCTTTTTGATAAGATGAGCCAGTCATTTTCCAAATATATTGTTTCCTGTTCTTGTGAGATGCAGTCCATCCCTTGCCAGTAGCCCTTCATGTAGGTAATGCAGACCATGGTCTAGGAAGCCAAAATTCTGTTTATGACACCAGTTTTTAAGCCAGTAGTTTATTTCTAAAATCCTTTCATCCCTCATTGGATGTTGGCCTTTTGTGGGAAGTATAGATTACTACTACTACTACTACTACTACTACCAACAACAACAACAACTTTATTGTCACTTTGAATGTACACCAATCGGTGTACATCAAAATGAAATTTTGTTGCATACAGCTCTCAAAGGGTCACCATCTCCGATATACACTCCTTGTTTGTGGACAGCTCAAGTTACAGATATTCCATTTTAGTCTCTACAGAGCGAACAATGGCAAATAGGACACACCACTTGTGCTCAATTGTTTGATTGGGGTGTGGATGGCTATTGGCTATTGTTTCCTTGTGCTGCTAAGTCCTCAGCTCCTAAGTACTCATAAGCTGGTGATAAATCAGCACTCCAAAGCAGGGGTGTCAAACTAAATTTCATTGAGGGCTGCATCAGCATTGCAGTTGCCCTCAGGGGGGCGGGTGGGTATGGCCAGGGTGGGTGTGGCCTACTGGGTGGCATGGCTAGAGTGCTTATGGCCTACTGGGTGGGCGTGGCCAGCTCTATATTGTTCACATCAAGGGTGCCTATGGGGGCCTGGGCAGGAGTGGGACAGATCTGAGGGTCTCTGGCAGAAGGAGGGTCTCTGGGCCAGGGCCAAGGCAGTGGGGACCATTTCCTGACTGTTTCCAGGATGGCTTTGCGGGCCACATTAAACCTCTTCGCAGGCCGGCCCCGGCCCCCGGGCCTTGTGTTTGACATGTCTGCTCCAAAGGATAACATGGATGTATACAGAAAAAATGTAGAAAAATAGTTTTGCCTCTTTGACAGCAGTTGCAGAGCTGATGTATCGTTGTGATACTGATCTATCCATCGTATCTACCATATTTCCCAAAAAATAAGACCTACCCCCAAAATAAGACCTAGCCTGATTTTTGGGGTTGGGCCTAATATAAGCCCTACTCCAAAAATAAGCCCTACTTAAGAGCCTATGCAGCAGCCACCTGCCCATTCCATCACATGGTCTAGGTTACTATCATGAG
The DNA here is from genome assembly GCA_024449315.1 of Daboia siamensis. Lineage (NCBI taxonomy): Eukaryota > Metazoa > Chordata > Lepidosauria > Squamata > Viperidae > Daboia > Daboia siamensis. The sequence goes on from JAKJMR010000722.1 coordinate 606,237, forward strand.
GTGGGGGACACGGAAAGGTGGGGTGAGTAGCCCCACATACCCCGTAACCACTTACCATGTTGAAGGGCCCCTGCAGCTAGGTCTACCACACCCTGACACCTCTTGCACCTCGCTTTTTCGGTAGTGGCTTCTCCCACTTTCTCCTTCTTCCTTCTCCTTTGAACAGCCCTTCGCTCCCACTGCTGCTTTTTCAGTCCTGGATCTCGATTTGTCTGGAGCCTGTGCAGAGGGTCTTTGGAAACAAAGCCCTGCAGTGATTGGATGGGATGGGAACTATTCCCTTTGCTTTTGGACTAGCTCCAAAATTGAGGACTTCAAATCTGGCTTTGCAGCAAGCAAGAGGATTGGAGGCATATGATTGCAAGGTAGTCTGACATCTCAAAAAATGGTTTTTTTTCCCCCTGCTTCCGGATTTTCACTGCCATACTGTATAACTTTGTTTAAAGTTTTTTTTTTTTTTTTTTTTTTGATGCAGAAGGCAGATCCTTCCCATTCTGCAACAAGTAAACTTTAAAGAAAGTTAAACAGTAGGGCAACAAAAATC
>JAKJMR010000722.1:612844-632472 GCA_024449315.1 Daboia siamensis
TATATATATATATATATATATATATATGATCATTGTAGACAATAAGGTTTGTCAGTCCGCTCGTACCGTGTTCAATGTTTTTAAACAATAAATTCAATAAAATAAAAAAAATTAAAAAAAAAAAAGAAAATCAATACAAAAGTTAAAACAAATTAAAAAAGATTAAATGAAACCCTGAGAGAAAATAAAAACCCAGTTAAAATTAAAAATTAAAAATTCTCAGCCTGGGCCAGAGAGCTCGAAGAGCCAGGTCTTCAGGTCCCGGCAGAATGAACGGAGGTCGGGGGCAGTCCTAAGCTCCACGGTCAGCTGCTTCCAAAGGGCAGGTGCGCCCACTGAGAAGGCCTTACCCCTGGGTTTTACCCGCTGGCAATCTTTAACCGGTATCACCCTGAGAAGACCCTACCTGTGGGAGCGCACTGGACGAAGGGAGCTTGATGCTGGTAGCAGGTCTTCCCTCAAATATCCCGGACCCTCGCCATTTAGGGCTTTACAGGTCATCACCAGCACTTTGAATCTCACCCGAAGGGCAACCGGAAGCCAATGCAGCTCACGGAGTAGAGGTGTTACATGGGAGTATCGGGAGACCCCATCACGACTCGCAGGGCTGCATTCTGCACCAGCTGAAGCCTCCGGGTGGTCCTCAAGGGCAGCCCCATGTAGAGAGTGTTGCAATAGTCTAAACGGGAGGTCACGAGCGCATGAGTGACTGTGCGTAGGGCATCTTGGTCCTGGTAGGGTCGCAACTGGCGCACCAGGCGAACCTGGGCAAAAGCCCCCCTGGTCACGGTTCCTATATGATCTTCAAAATTGAGCCATGAATCCAGGAGGACGCCCAAGTTGCGAGCCCTATCAATGGGGGGTAACACCTCACCCCCCTTCATTAGAGATGGAATAGTCTGGTTGACCGGAGATGCCGGTATGCACAGCCACTTGGCAGGATTGAGACGAAGCCTGTTTCTCCCCATCCAGACCTGGACCGCTTCCATGCAACGGGACATCACGGCGAGGGCATCGCTGGGTTGGTTCGGGGTGGAGAAAAAAAGTTGGGTATCATCAGCGTACTGATGATACCCCACTCCGAAACCACGAATGATCTCGCCTAGCGGCTTCATATGGATGTTGAACAGGAGGGGCGAGAGAACCGACCCCTGAGGAACTCCACAAACAAGAGGCCTCCGGGCAGACCTCTGCCCTCCCGTCAACACCGACTGCGAGCGGCCCAGGAGATAGGAGGAGAACCACCGCAAAACAGTGCCTCCCACTCCTAACCCCCTGAGACACCGCAGTAGGATACCATGGTCAATGGTATCGAAAGCTGCTGAGAGATCTAATAGGACTAGGACAGAGGAACAACCCCTGTCCCGAGCCCGCCAGAGATCATTCACCAGTGCGACCAATGCCATCTCCGTGCTGTGCCCAGGCCTGAAACCTGATTGGTACAGGTCCAGATAATCAGCTTCATCCAGGAACTGAGGAAGCTGATGCGCCACCACACTCTCAACAACCTTCGCAAGAAAGTGAAGGTTGGAGACCGGACAATAATTATTTAAAACAGCCGGGTCCAGGGCAGGCTTCTTGAGGAGGGGTCTCACCACTGCTTCCTTCAGGGAAGCGGGGAAGACACCCTCCTTCAAGGAAGCAGTTATTACTGCCTGGAACCAGCCTCGTGTCTCCTCCCGAGCTGCATAAACCAGCCAGGAGGGGCACGGGCCCAACAAACAGGTGGTGGAGCTCAGCCTCCACATCATCCTGTCCACATCATCAGGGGAAACAGGATCGAACTCAGTCCAGATAACATGCTCAAGACTGTCCGATTTCTCCACATCAGACTCCGCCCAGTCAGAGTGCAAACTGGCCTCCTCGGCCCACCCCTTCAAGGGATCCTCCCTCACCTCCTGGTTAAGAAGGGAGTGAGTCACCCTAAACAAGGCAGCCGGGCGATTATCTGCGGACGCGATGAGGGCAGTGAAGTAATTAGCCTTCGCCATCCTCATCGCTGCAAGATAAGACTTTATAAAGATTCTTAACTGCAATCGGTCAGATTTGGATCAGGTGGATCTCCAACCGCTCTCTAGACCCCGTCTCCGATGCTTCATCTCCCGGAGCTCCACAGAAAACCATAGAGCCCAACGGGATCTGCACCGGGTCAGGGGTCGCAAGGGTACAACACAGTCGAGTGCCTCAGTGGCCACCCTATCCCAGGCATCAATGAAGGCATCAACTGGGCTGTGAGTGAGGGCGATGGGTATAGACCCAAGCGCCATTTGGAACTGTTCCGGGTCCATTAGGCGCCTGGGGCGGAACCACCTGGTCGGTTCCACAGCCCAGAAGTGGGGGGTAGCATAACGGAAGACCAGCCGCAGGAGATAATGGTCGGACCATGACAGGGGAACAATGACCGGTGAACCCCCTCCAAGATCATCCAACCACTGTCCGGACAGGAACAGCAGGTCGAGAGTGTGACCTCCCACATGAGTCAGGCCCTGAATTACTTGGGTCAGGCCCATGGCTGTCATGGAAGACATGAACTCCCGAGCCAACTCAGACGACCCTCCCAGTGAAGGCAGGTTGAAGTCACCCAGCACCATAAGCCTGGGGAACTCCACCGCCAACCCTGAGAGGGTGTCGAGCAGCTCGGGCAGGGCTGTTGCCACAGAGCTGGGCGCCAGGTATGGAAGCAACAAACCTATCTGAACCCGAGGGCCACATTTCAGGAGGAGGGTCTCCCGCCTATCTGGACAATGGTGGTCTCCCACGGACATAAAGTCACCCTGATAACCACTGCCACCCCTCCATCCCTACCCAGAGCCCGCGGCTGGTGTAGCACACGGGAACCTGGGAAGCATAATTCAGTCAGAGGACCTCTCCCTCCGAGCCCACCCAAGTTTCCGTAATGCACGCCAGATCCGCGCATTACTCCTCGATCAAGTCACGAATGAGGGGAGCCTTGTTAACAACGGATCTGGCATTAAAATAAACCAGCCTAAGCTCGGGGGCCTGATCACCCTCATCCCCATGCAAGAGGGTGCTAACCGGAGGGTCAGAGCACGCCACCGCTCGAAGACAGCGGGGGCGCAATCCCAGATGTTGATATGGCCCTCCGTACAACCACCTGCCACCATTCCCTATCGTCATGGGGATTTGCAGCCCCACCCCAGCACACACAGAACCAGCAGTCTCCATCCCCAACCCTATCTCGCCGGGACCCTTCATAGGCCCAGACTGAGTACCAATTAAAAATTCCCTCCCCACCCTACTGTCCCTCCCCATCCTTAACCCTTTAAAATACCTAGCTAAAAATATATATCAGGGGCCTCTTAATGCGTCTTCACCAGAGGCCCCTAGTTAAGCCCAGCCACCTCTTGGGGTCCAAACAATTGGGCCCGTCATCAAGGGAAATGTTAGAAAGGGAGGCTGGTCGTATCCAGGAGGGAAAAACCCGCCTGAGGGCGTACAAGTCCGATCTAGAATATTGTACTCGAGCCACGAAATAGAACTGTCCGTATAAGCCATTGTTCACAAATGGGGTCAGATGTTATTAAGATGATAAGATGTTAGTTAAGATGTAAAAACATTAAATCCGGAACATGTCTTCATCCAGCAATCCGCCAATCCGGCTCAGCTCTCACCTGAGCCGGTCCAGACAAGAGCCCATAACTGTCCTCCCACCTAGCCATGAGATCCAGCCTGGGATGGATAAGGGCAGCATTGCTGGGGAAGCAAAAATCTCCCCTGCTAGTCTCTCACACCAGCAGGGGGTTGATAGCCAGTCCAGGGCCGCCCTCTCACCACAGGCTGTCCCAGACTCCTTCCGGAACATCACAGGGAGGTCACGGGAACAGGAAAATCCTGTTCCAGCCTCCAACCCATCTTGAGAAGTAACAAAGCAGAGGCCATCCAAACACGCTAAGTCCATCCCTAGGGCAGCAGGGAACTCAGTCATAAATGTCAAATGTTCAGATTCAAGCAGCCAAATCTCCATCATCCTCTGAGAAAAGGAAGGAGACAAAAAAGCCTCCCCCATAGCCTCCACGCCAAAACGGCACCTAACAACAAACCCTAGAAGAAGATGATCCGCGGCCATTTTATAAGCCGAAAGGCCAAGAGTAACAGTCAGGAGTAGAGAGATCCTTGCTTTAAATATTTTTTCACAACTTATACATTCCATTATTCTTATTCACTATATGCAATTTTTTCACAGCATATTTCATTTTATAATTTTAAATAAAAATGTGTTTTTAATTCTTTTCATTGTCCTATTGGATGACTGGCATATGTAGACATGAATAAATTTATGTGTAAACTGTGCATTCAAAACTACTTTTCTTAAGCAAATACTAAGGTATACATACATATCCATTCTTGAGTTATATGATCATATTTTTTTCTACTTTCTATTTATATCACATAATAAAATAACATTTTCCATGAATTTCATTCATTCATTGATTCATTATCATCAGTGTATGTGTTTTCTTCCAAAACCCATCCCTGTTTCTTTCTTTATCACCATGCATTGGAATATAGTCTGCAATTCTCATCAAGTTATGAATTCCTACATCGATATGTATTCTCAGTAACATAAGTACATTACAGTGGTAACTTGGTACTCATCAGTTGGTTTTGGGAGGCACGATAAGTACTAAAATTGATGAGTACCAATTTTTCTCCATAAGGAATAATGTAGTGAGTCACAAGGCAGCCAACACTGACAAGTTCTACATTGTGCATTGAGTACCAAACAAACCAAGTATCAGAACTAAATTTTCATGTCAGAATGCATTGAGTACCAAATTTGATGAGTTTCAAAGCAGATGAGTACCAACATACAGTGTAGTTCATATTCTAACATATATTTAGATTTTTCATTCATAAATAATCCTATACTTTCACAAACATGAAAGTTGATGAATGTATTCACAATTCAACCCAATATAAACTTTCCTTTACAAACTGTTATTTTCCCTTTTTTATTGTACTATTAGTACATTCTGTTTAAAAAACACCTCTCATATTTCATGTAGCAAATTTCCACCTGCTATTTCAGTAGCCAATTTATATTATCATCTATGAAAACATTATGCAAATTACTAATAAAATAATTCAGAGTTGAAGAAACAATACAATATTCATGTCCTGATATCTTGGAAAGTAAAGACACCAGAAAGTAATAATCCAAGAAAATGGCTTTTTGTGATAATGTTCCCCTCTGAAATTAGTCAAGCAAAAGAAAATAGTAACAATCTTCTTAATTCCAATATATTATTGTGGCTGCTATGGTAACTGCTCTTCTGATTTAAACTACTTTAAGGGCAGTTAGAACTTGTTAAAGCATGTCACAGTGACAGCTCTTTCTTGACTGAAATCTTTCTTTTCTTCTATCAGATATAAAGTCAATGAAAACTTACATGTTTCAGTCCTGACACATAGTACAACCTTGCCTTTTACTACTGTGAAGTTTCATATAAAATATAGGTCACGGATGGAAGTTGTAATAGAAATACCAAAAATATTATTGTTCACCACTTAAAAATAAGAAGCCTGAGATTAAGAATATTTAAAAAGCCTACTTCTTGACAGACATTTTTGTTCAGGAGGTGGGGAGGGAATTTAAGCTAATGTGAATTTAAATTTTACCATTAAAATATATTTTGGGGGTTGAGGTTCTTTGGTCTTGGATGGGGTGGTATTAATCTGGGGGTTCTCCTTGACTCATGTCTCCTGCTTGAAGAGCTGGTAGCAGTTGTGGCCAGGAAGGTCTTTGTACAACTGTGTGTTGTGTGCCAATTATGCCCTGTCCTGGACCAACAATCCCTATTCTCATGCATTCATGCCCAAGTCACCTCCAGTTGCTTCAAGTGCACTCTGCATGGGGCGGCACTTGAAAAACATCCAGAAGCTCCAGTTGGTTCAAAATGCAGTGGCCCACATGGTTTTGTGCAGACGTTGGCATGCACATGTGTCATCTCTCCTGCAGGAGCTGCATTGGGTGCAATTCAAGGAGATAGTTGTCACCTTTAACGCTCTTCATGGCTTGAACCAGGTTATCTGAGGGACCGTCTTTTGCCAGTCATATATACCCAACCCACTAGAGTGGAGAGGCAAGGAATGTTATGGGGACTGTCCCCTAAAGAGGTACAACTGGCAGGACCCAGAAAAAGGGCTTTCTCTGTGGTGCCTCCCTCCCTCTGGAACATCATTCCTTTAGAAATTAGACTGGCCCCACTCTGAAACTCTTTTGGAAGGCCTGAAGACATGGTTTTGCCAGTGGGCTGGGGAACCAAAAGTGGGATGGAGCCCATTAAATGGCTGATATGAGTGTGTGTTGTCACCGAGGAGGTGGATGGATGGTTATTATTTTTATTATTTTTTTATTCCTCCTACATTGTGTTTTTATTTTCTGTAAGTCACCATGACCAAATAGGCGGCTATATAAATTTTCACAAATAAATAAATAAATAAATAATTTTTGTATAACTGATATTGGGAAACCAGATTGGAGTTATGAGTATAAACAAAGATATGTATTTTGAAAGGAGTGAAAATTATTGTTGATCATTTTATCTTTAAATCAGCTTTAAATTATAGAAGTTGAAACTGAAAATGGATACTATGTCATAATATGAGCTTAATTTTATGCCAAATGGAAAATAGGAACAAAACATCACAAACCTTTTGCTCAGATAGTTTATATTTAATGTAAAATCCAGTAAAAGATAAGGATCCTCAAAGCAATATCAGAAAATCTAGGCTACGGCTATGGTAGACCAAAAAGATCTATAAAAAGAACTCTTCAAAGCTTGTGATATCTGAAAATTTGTAACATATCACATTTATAACATAGCAAGTCATCAGATGGACAGGACACCCTGAAATGAGGGAAATAATCTAAGTGTTACGGTAAAACGGGAGCTGGAGAAAAGAACAAATTTTCTACTAAGGAAAAATAGAGCCTTAAGATTATGAAAGAGATTCAGGTAAGAATATGTTGGTAGCCCTCATACTTAATATGACATTGCTTTCTATTCAGGTAAGATTTAGATTATAATCTGAAAGATGTTCATAGGTAGGAGAATCAGACAATACCAGCATGAAGTAGCAGAGTAGTATAAGAAAAATAAGCTAAAACCAGGGTTTTTTTCTCTCATAGAACACTCAGAACATCATTCTGGCACCTTTTTTTTGCAAAAAAAACCCCCAACCCAGCTCCCTTATTGGTTTTCCTAAGCCTATTGCAGGGCTAGCAAGCTTGGCTCTTTTTTTATGACTCATGGACTTCAACTCCCAGAAATCCTGAGCCAGCCATGCTGAGGGGAAAGGGATAGGTTTCCAAACTGAGCCATGCTGGCTCAGGAATTCTGGGAGTTGAAGTCCATGAGTCATAAAAGAGCCTGCACTAGAGGAGGACATTAAAATTGTTTACAGGATTACTTCTTTAGGAACTAAACTTTTAGAATCTAAAACAGCTAATTCAGAAAAGCCAACAGGAAAGAACCTCACATTTTTCATCTGCTTCTGTCTTTTGGAAGGTAAAATTAGATAAAAAAATAATCTATTTCCTATATTAACATCTCTGCAATGAAATCAAAGGTAACAAAACAAATGAGAAACATTTTTCTCAATGTAATATGTCTAATTTAGCTGATTCTAGAAAAAATAGTATCTTTTGTACACTCTTGAAAACTATTTTAAATCTAAACAATTCTTAAGAATGAAATATTCTTAATTTTGACTTTACTTTTACTGTTTGGACTGTTGTGTGTTTTGGAAAATAGATTATTTAGAATCTAGTTATGTTGCACTTCAGTCTTTAAATAATTAACCTAGTATATACATAACAATATATGATGTTTTCCTGGTGAGCTTAACATCAATAACAACATTTATTAAAAAGGCTAAAATAATTTCTGGGGGTATTATTTTGGCTAAAATTTTGGACAAGCAGTGATCATGTTACATATGTGCATAAGCGTAGTCAGTAGCGTATGCCTTTTTTAAAATATCAAACATGCAAAGAAACAAAAATAAGTCCAAAATATCTGTATTACATCCAGAAATGCCAACTTTGCAACCAATATTTCTCATCCATAACTATGGCACCCTAAGGATATCTGCATACATGCAAATGTTTCTCTGGGATCAGTAACGCAACAGGGATTGCTTTTTTCTTCCAGTAGCATATACCTAAAACTAGTTTATTGCATTTGGCAATTGTACTAAAAAAAATCTCATTCATTTAATTTGAAATCAAGTGAAAAAATGATTTAAATTATTTTATTAAAACAAATTAATGACAATTCTTTTATAAAAAGTTGCCTCAAACAAAATGAGTTTGACATACCTGCTCTAGATAGTTGAATGCTCCAAAATAAATTTAGACCAGGCCTGTACATGCAGCCTACCAAGCACCCTTGGACAAAGCACAGGCTTTTTTTTAAAAAAAGTAATAAAATCACCACCACTGCCCTGAAAGTTATGTTGCCTAGTGCCTCCATGGCTTACCATGACCACAAGCTCCAACACTGTAGATGCTCCTCTAGTCACCAAATTGTTGATTAGCCCACCAGCATTCCTTTGCAGACCACAAAGATTTTTAATTTATCAGTGTGGGCCTTTCCCTTCTACAAGTTGCACAGACCTCTTCTAGATTTTCCTCTTGCCTTTCCGAGTTAACTCCTTGGTCTGTCATTGAGCAAGAATTGACTTTGTAGGGAAGCATATTATCATTTGATGTATATTTAACATATGTTCTACCTTTATTTACCAATTATATAATATTTGTATGCAATCCACATGGTGAGGTTTGGGGAAACTTACAATAGAAAAAATATATATTTTTAAAATCATAAGATTAAAACATCGCCTGGCCCGCACCGCCTCTACTGCCCGAACTGCGCAGCCCCGCCATATAGAATGGGCTCTGCTGCTCCCACAGCACCAGTCATGCCAGCTCCGGCCCCAGGGGGGGAGCCTACCGCCAACACCCTTCACACCTGTGACTGCAGCAGCGCCGCCCCCCCACCCCCGCGACTCCTGTGCCTGCCAAGATGAGAGTTCCGGCACCTTTTTTTTAGAAAAAAAGCACTGGCTAAAACACTTTCAAAAAAATAATATGCAGTAGATATCCTAGAATAGCATAGTTACTCTTGATATGTTGTAAAATTTGTGAGAAAAATAGTATTGAATAAATAAAATAAATAAAAGTGGTTCTAGTAAGATTTATCTTTATAATCTATAAGATGATTCTTTATGTTTTCAGAAAGTTTCTCTATTGGCCTAATAAAACAGTTATTTTGGTTTGGTTGGTTTGTTGGTTGATTGGTTGGGTTTGTTTTGTTCTGGTGACCTTCAGTCAGTTTAGACTTCTGTTTACTTCCTGGACTAGTGCCATAGTTTCTTGACAAGGATTTAGAAATGGTTTGTCCTGGTCTTCTTCCTAAAGCTGAGAAAAAGGGTGTTATGTATTGATATAAATCACTTGTAAACTGTTTAGTAATTGTTATCAGCCAAAGCTGTTTAAACTCTAGACTGCTTGTCTCCAGAATTGTTAGTTTGCATTTTAGGCAGGAACTATCACTTTAATTCTATTGGCTGCTGACTAGTGGTAGTCCGTATAAATAGAAGCAAAGCAGCAGTTAGTGTTGCTTCCATGTTAATTTTTGAATTTTATTGAATTTATTGAATAAACGTGTTGCTGTTTCACCATACTAACTCGTCAATGCCTCGCCGATCCTGAAACATAACAGTGGCGATGAAGGTGGGCGATGAAGGTGGGATGTGCTGCTAAGAAGAAGAGAGCCAGAAGTTACTAGGGGTGAGGCCAGGCATCAGAGCTCTGGCAGGAACTGCGTTCCCCCCTTTGTCTGCCAGCAATCCACGTTGGAGGCAACCACGTCCTAAGGACCCATCCTTGGACCAGCACAGAAGGCTTAGCAGCACAAAGCACTGAGAAGTCGAAAACAACTCACCATGGCCAAGGTCAGCAAGTTGGAGGAGTTCAATGTGGTGCATCCCGAGAGGTGGAGTTCATACATTTCCCACATCGAGAACTATCTGAGAGCTAACCAAGTTAGCGAAGATGGCTTAAAGGCCACAATGCTCCTGTGTATATGTGGCCAGGCAACGTTTGATATAGCCAAAAACCTAGTCCCTCCTGATACACTAGAGTCAGTCACCTACACAGATCTTAAGAAGAAGCTCAAGGACCATTTTGAGCTGAAGATCTCTGTCATTGCATGAAGGCATGCGTTCGAACAGCGGGAGCAGCAACCAGGAGAGTCTGCCACCGAGTTCATAGGCACCCTATGACAGGCGTCCCAGCTTTGCAACTTTACAGACCTTGAAGAGAGACTGCAAGACCATTTAGTATGCAGGCTGAGGAACAAGGACCTCCAGCAGAAGTTGTTTGCAAGGGAGACTCTCATGTTCCAAGATGCCCTGAAGGAGGTAATGGCCCAAGAAGCTGCTGGGGGTGTTGTCAAAGCCTTACGGCCCTCCAAGAACACTCCCAGCCCAGAAACCGTCCACCACGAGGACGCCAAAAGAGCCGAAGACTCTGACATGGACCATGAGATCAATAAGCTGCAGAAGCAACCAGAAAGGAGCCAGCAGCCATTTGACAAGGCAGTTCCCTTCACTCAATGTGTAGGCTGTGGAGGCTGACATAGACGCTCAGAGTACAGGTTCTGCACAGCAACATGCCGAGCATGTGGCAAACAAGGCCACATTGCCACCATCTGTAAAGGTTGCCAGATGGACGCTCCAGTCAAAGACTTTCCCAGGAAAGGTACCGGGGCCCTGGGGCAACACAGAGTTGGCTACTGCTCCAGCAGAAGGAGCGTGTTTAGAATTGGTGCCCATTGCCCCCTTAAAGAGAAGCTTAGACTCAAGCTTCAAGGTGTCCCATGTCACATGGAACTGGAGACTGGGTTTGCCCTATCTATAGTTTCCCAAGGAACTTTTAACCATATTTGCAAATGCACCAGCAAACGAGTTAAACTCAAACCATCTGACCTTGTGCTGACTGATTTCCAAAACTCCTGCATAGCGGTTAAAGGGGAAGATATGCTCAATGTGCTGTTCAAAGAGTTTGAGGGTACCCTGGACATTGTGGTGGTTGAGGGCCACTGCACAAGCCTCATCGGACTAGACTGGTTTGATGCATTGGGCATCCATGTGACTGGCATTAACAGAACGCAAGCAGCAGACCTGTCAGCAGTTTGCCAGGAATTTGCTGAGGTTTTCAGCCCTAGCTTAGGAAAGTACAAGGGCCCTCCAATTGCCCTCCATATTGATCCATCCATAGCCCCAATACGGATCAAGCCTCATAGAGTGCCTTTTGCTCTCAAACCAAAAATCAATGCAGAGCTGGACAAGCTGGTGCAACAAGGCGTGTTCAGCCAGTTGATAGCAGTGTGTGGGAAACCCCCATAGTTACGCCACTCAAGGCCAATGGGGAGGTGCACATTTGTGCAGATTACAAGTGCATGATTAACTGAGCACTTCAACAACACACATATCCGGTGCCTGTAGTCAGCCATATTTTGGCATCACTGCAGGGAGGTCGCGTGTTCGCCAAATTGGATTTTTTTTTAATCCCATGTATATCCCACCCTTCTGCAAAGACTCAGGGCGGCTTACAATCTAAGCACAAATCAATGTGCTTAGCAATAGCTTTCATTCTATGTATATGCCTGCTTATTAGGGTTTTCAGGGCCCCCCAAGCGGCATTATTACAAAGTCAGCTTATTGCCCCCAACAATCTGGGTCCTCATTTTACCTACCTCAAAAGGATGAAAGGCTGAGTTAACCTTGAGCCTAGTGGGATGCGAACCTGCACTAATTGCAGGCAGCTGGTGTTACTTAAGGAGGCATTAGCCCACTGCTCCACCAAGGCTTAAGGATTTGGCTCAAGCCTACCAGCAACTGCCTGTGGATGACGCCACGGCGGAAGCTCAGACCATAGTCACCCACAAGGGGGCCTTCAAGGTAAGGCACCTACAATTTGGGGTCAGTGTGGCCCCAGGGCTCTTCCAGAGCGTAATGGCGTGCACGGTCAAGAACATTTCAGGTGTGTGCCCCTATTTCAATAAAGTCCTCATAGCTGGAGAGTCAGTCAAAGTTTTGGCAGAACGGCTCAAGGCCATCCTTCAGCGATTCCGCCAAGCAGGGCTGAAATTGAAGAGGGAGAAATGCAAGATTTGGGTGGACTCATCTGAGTTCCTCAGTTTCTGCATAGATGCCGCAGGCATTCACCCAGCTGAATCAAAGTTCAAAGCAATTCAGCAGGCTCCCAGCCTTAAGTCGAAGGCCTTCAGGCCTTCTTAGGCCTACTAAATTTTTACCATGCCTTTCTTCCACACAAGGCCACAGTGGCAGAGCCATTACACAGGATAAAAAGGCACAGTGGCAGTGGACAAGCATTCACGAGAAAAGTTTCTCAGCAGTCAAATCACTGCTGTCTTCAAACTCAGTACTGACACACTTTAACAAAAAGCTGCCTATCAGCATTGCTTGTGATGCATCACCATATGTAATGGCTGATGGGAGACAGGCTCCCATCACTTATTATTCTAGGACTCTGTCTTTGTCAGAACGCAACTATGCCCAAATAGACAAGGAGGCATTGGCCATAGTGGCCGGTGTCAAGAAATTTCATGACTACTTGTTTGGCCGCCATTTCAAGCCACTTCTGGATTTGTTCACCACAAACAAACAAACACCTCAGATTCTATCTCCCAGGATACTGAGGTGGTCTATTTTTCTTTCAGCCTATGATTACAGCCTGATTCACAAACCGGGCAGATAAATGGGCCATGCAGATGGCCTCAGCAGGCTGCCCCTGCCACACTTAAAGCCAAACTCTACTCTGGCACCCTGCATCCTGGCTATCTCCCCTTCATGCTGGGGATGTGGCTGCCGAGACAGGTTCAGACAAGACGCTTAGCAGCATGTTGAACTGGGTGTACACAGGATGGTTGGACAGATGTCTGGGGCCAAACTTCCAGAGTTTTATATGAGGAAAGGTTAGCTCTCAGCTCATAAGGGCTGCATTCTTTGGGGGAGTCGGGTCATAGTCCTGAGCTCCTTGAGGTCCAGGGTTTTAGAGTCTCTGCATGAGGGACATCTGGGAATAGTCCGGGTGAAGGCAGTCGCGAGAAGCTATCTGTGGTGGTCTGGGTTGGATAAAAATATTGAGGCCCAAGTACACAATTGCTACACTTGTCAGCAATCCCAGTCCGAAATGCCTCAAGCCCCAGTCCATTGCTGGGAAGCCAGGCAAGCCCAGTGGTCAAGAATCCACATTGATTCTGCGGGACCATTTCAGGGACAGCTGTTCCTCATTCTGGTGGACAGTCACCCGTCCCAACTATGACTACTGCCAGGACCATCCAGTAATTGTGCAGGATCTTTGCAATGCACAGGTTACCTGATGTAGTGGTCTCAGACAATGGGGCTCAATTTACTGCTGCAGAATTTCAGTCCTTTCTGAGGGCTAACATGATCAGGCATGCCACTTTGGCTCCCTTTTACCCGGCCTCAAATGGCCAAGTGGAATGAATGGTCCGGACGACCAAAGAATCCTTAAAGAGGATCGTAACAGGCGACTGGTAGCACAGGTTGGCAGACTTTCTACTCTGCCAATGCATGACTCCCTGCACTTTTATGGGCAGAAGCCCAGCAGAGCTTAGATGGGGATGGTGCTTAATCACCAAGCTGGATCAGTTGCATCCAGACTGAGTTGCCTAAGACACAGCACAGCCTAAACCACTGCAAAGTTTGCAAGTTGGTGATCGGGTTTGGGCCCGGAATTATGGTCAAGGGGCACTGTGGGTGGTAGCTGTGGTTGGTAAGGTGTCAGGGCCACTCTCTTATGAAGTGGTCCTGGAAGATGCTGGCACATTGACCAACTATGCTGGAGGCTAGCGAATCAGTTGCCAGCTCTAGACTCTCATGAGGGCCCAACCCATAGGCGGTGCAACTGTGGCCTAGCAGCAGAGGCCACGTGCACCGATGAGACTCCCAGACAAGGCGGGGGGCTAGCAGTTGGCGAATCACCCCTGAACACAGAGACTGCACCCACTGAGTGGAACCAGCAGGCGGCTCCGTTTCTCAACCCAGGTGAAACTGTTCCACCAATGGACTTTGGCTTGGAGCTACTGGGACAGCCCACCCAAAGGGATTCGGGTCGACCCGAACCACTCAGGTCTCAACATCCTGGTCTACCCAGCCTGGCATGCGAGCAGGTAGAAAGGAAACCTCCAGTGACTCTGAGACATTCGGAGCAGTCATGAATGCCTCCAAAGTATTTACAGGACTATGTTCAATACTTGAGATTTTGAACCATCTAGGGGGAAGGGGTGTTATGTATTGATACAAATCACTTGTAAACTGTTTAGTAATTGTTAATGGACGAAGCTGTTTAAACTCCAGACTGCTTGTCTCTGGAATTGTTAGTTTGCATTTTAGGTGGGAACCACCGCTTTAATTCTATTGGCTGCCGACTAGTGGTGGTCTGTATAAATAGAAGCAAAGCAGCAGTTAGTGCTGCTTCCATGTTAACTGAATAAACATGTTGCTGTTTCCCCATAATGCCTCATCAATGCCTCACCAATCCCGAAACATAACAGAGTGACTGGCCCAAAATCACCCAGCTGATTTTGTGTTTAAAAAAGAAATAGAACTCATGGTCTCCTGCTTTCCAGTGTGTCCCTTAACTATTACTCTAAGCTCTTAATAAAACAGATACAGAATACAAAACACTAGATTGTTTTATCCAAAACAAATTAAAATGAGGTAGAGAAACCATAGTACTTTATGATCTCCAGTAAAATTTAAGTATTCATTCTGCAAAGACATCAGAAAAAGTTTAATCTATAGGCACCTGTGGAAGACTCTATGTTATAATATATGTTACTCAAGGAATAGGGAAACACTGCAACATAGATCAATGCCGAGCTACTGAATTCTGGCTGATTCGGTCTCATATCTCTCACATGCACTGCTGCTCCTCTTTTTTTCAGCAAAAACACCTAACAAGAATTGGATGTGAGAAAGTTTAAAGAGGATAAAATGGACCAGTAATTTTAAAATATTAAATTTTGGTGAAAATTCTTTTGAAAATATTGGAACTAAACAAACAAACAGATGTCATTGTGGGAATAGACAATTTACAAAGGAAAGATAAAGGTAAAAAGGTAAAGGTAAAGGTAAAGGTTCCCCCGCACATGCGTGCTAGTCGTTTCCAACTCTAGGGGTCGTTGGTCATCTCTGTTTCAAAGCCGAAGAGCTAGCGCTTGTCTGAGGACATCTCTGTGGTCATGTGGCCAGCATGACTAGACTCCAACGGCGCACGGAACGCTGTTACCTTCCCACCGTAGTGGTCCCTATTTTTTTACTTGCATTTTTACGTGCTTTCGAACTGCTAGGTTAGCAGAAGCTGGGACAAGTAATAGGCACTCACTCTGTCACGCGGCACTCGGGATTCAACCCGCCAAACTGCCGACCTTCTGATCGACAAGCTCAGCGTCCTAACCCACTGAGCCACCGCGTCCCTTAAGATAAAGGTAATGTAAACCAAATTGTGGCAGTGATTGTAACAAAGTATTCCACTTCAGATTAAAGTAATCAGGACACAGAAAGAAAAAAAATAAGCTGGAAGTGGGGAAGCCTGCCTTTTAGTTTTTCTTTTGTAATTGATACTTTCACTTTTGGATTACATTATTAGAATGGAAGCTACCAGAAGAGTGGTAAAAAGAAAAAGAGATGAGAGCATATTAGAGCAATCTGCAGAAAGAGGATTCACTTTATAGTTGCTTTAGGAAATGTATGAGTACTTAAGCAAAAAGCTGTCTGAATCACTTAATATTAAATTAACAGCTTTTAAAGACAGAATGGATGAAAAACTTATAAAGATGAAAAAGGAGATGAAAGAAAAAGTTAATAAGATGGAAAACTGAAAAATAAGCATCTGGAGATAACAAATGAATGACAAAATAGAAATTTTGGAAAGTAAGACAGATGTTATAAATAGCGGGAAAATATGTAAATAATGAGGCATTTCGAAGTTGACAGAAAAATAATTTTTCTTGAGATTAAAAGCAATGCAACATGATTCTGGTGAAGACATTAGAGATGACAGAACTTTTGAGAAAAATATAAAAATGAAACGATAAATTACCAAAATATGTGATAGACAATTTAGAGTTTATTAATGCATAGAAACATAAACTGGCAATAAGGGAGGATACTTATTTTCTGAAATTCATAAATCTTTTTCAAGAAGACATTTTGTGGATTTCAAAGAATTTGATTATCAAGGTTCATAAAACAGTGATATTACCAAAGACCTTTTAAGAGCATAATCCAGTGGATTTGGTTTTTAAAGGAAAACCAAGTTCTTTTAGATGAATTATACATGAAATGCTGTTACAAAAAGAAGCAATAGCAGAAGATTGTAAAACAAAATTGTGTGCTTTTTTTAAAAAAAATAATCTTAATAAAATTACAGACATAAGAATGGATTGGGACACAAGCAAAGCTTTCATGAGTGATTATATAACATAATAACGAGCTTAAAAGAAAGAGGCAAAGGAAAACAAGTTATTTTTCATGAGATAAAAGAAGAGGAATTAAGAAGAGAAAACAAATATTACTTGACAAATTAAGCTTCTACAGAAATGTTTATGTTCACAGTAGGAGAAATGGAAATACAAATGAATAATGTAAAATGAAAAAATTAATCTGCAAATAAACCAGGGAAGTAGTTTTATGAAAAGAAATTGAAATTACAAGGAGATATTGTAATAACAGATAAAGTGGCTATGAAAATTTATTTCATAAGTGTTATTCCAATTTATACAAAAAGCAAGAAATTTCCCTGGAGAAAATAATTGAATATTTAAAGAGCTAAAATTAACCAAAGATTACAGAGAAACAGAGAGAGATTATGAATGGACTGATAATAATAAGGGATTAAAAAAAAAGTTTGCAGAGCTATAAAAAGACTAAAACAGGAGATGTCCCTAGACCAGATGGGTTACCAGCTTCTTACTATAAATGTTTTGAAGATGAATTTTTACAATCTTTACAAAAATATGACAATTTTTATTTTATAGAGAGGAAAGATGTTGAATATTGGGAACATTAACACTTAATGAGGGGCAAGATTTGATTTTAACTAGAAACTACTAGCTTATATTATTATTGAATAACAACTGTAAGTTGATTACAATAATTTTAGCTCAGAAGTTGAAAATAATTTTGAAAGAATGTATGCATGATGCTGTGTGGGTTTTTACCTAAAAGACAATAAAAGGATGACATAAGAAATGTGTTGGACATTTTGGAATACTTGGAAGAACATAATGAAAAACAACAAGCCACTTTGATTTTTCCCAGATGTAGAGAAAGCCTATGACAATTTAGAATAGAATAGAAGAGAAGAGAAGAGAAGAGAAGAAAGAGAAGAGAAGAGAAGAGAAGAGAAGAGAAGAGAAGAGAAGAGAAGAGAAGAGAAGAGAAGAGAAGAGAAGAGAAGAGAAGAGAAGAGAAGAGAAGAGAAGCCCTAGTTTTGGGGGAAGGCACAAACCTAAAAATCAAGCTAGGGCAGGGTGGGGGGTGTGTGGCTCTGCTGCACGTGCCCTGCACCCACTTACTTTGCAACCAGGACTCTTTGTGCCAACCCACTTCTTTTGCGGTGTCTTCTGCAGCCAGGTCTGCATTTCTTTCTGAAAGGCCTATGCAGCCAAGAACCGAGCTATGGATTCAATCCATAGCTCAGTTCTGCAAGACCTCTGCAGCCGAGGACCGACATATAGATTGAATCCATAGCTCAGTACTCAGTTGCATAGGCCTTCTGGAAAGGCATGACTGCAAAATGCAGGCAGAATGCAGCTGCAGAATGCAGTTGCTCCTTCGGCCCCAGAATAAGTGGACCTACTGGGCAGGGCTGTCAGTGCCAGAGATAAGACATCCCCCCAAAATAAGACCTAGTCTTATTTTCAGGGAAACATGGTAGGAAGTTTCTCCTTAATTTCAGGTTGCTTCTCCCTTTGATCAGTTTCCAACCATTGTTTCTTTTTTCTTTTTATAATATTTTATTGATTTTCTCATTTTATAATTGGATATTTAAAAAGCAACATGATGACTGGGTTGACCAATAGTTCAGTAGTGTACATAAGTCTTTAGTATAAATCTCTTGTTACAACACCAAATATTTCCTCTTTTTTCCATTAATATCTGCTATTTCATACATCCCTAAAGAGACGTACAGCCTGGCCTTCTGGGTTTGACTTTTATAGCATAGTCTGTGGGTCAGTGAGGAGAGACCTCATCTGCTTGTTCCTGACTGAAAACTTCAGCAAGGTCCTGGTATTCTTCTGGTATTCTGGTAACCTCTTCTCTTCTCCCACTGATGCTGTCTCTGCTCCTCTGGTTTGGGGTGGCTTTTGGGCTTCTAAGTTCATACGTTCCCCTCTGGGAAGTTGAGTTCTGCTGTCCTCCAATTTATCCAGGGGTTCCATTTCTTTAACCATTCCAGCCCTAAAATCATTGGGCATTCCATGACTGGGGTCACTACAAATGTTATATCTTCCTCATGGGTCCCCAGGGACAGGTGAACTAGTAAGGTGGCTAGGGTAGCTGGTCCTTCCCCTGCTATAGACCCATCTAACTGGCCAAAGGAGATAGGTTCCTTTAGTCTTCTCACCAGAATGCCCAAGTTCCCCACTAGCGTCGGGCTAATGAGCAGCAGGTGCAGCCAGATTCTATTAAGGCTTTCACTATGGGCATGGAGGGGGCTAATATAGTCACTGTCTTGAGGATGGGTGGAATGAATCCACTTATCAGGGTTTCACCCTCCGAGCTGTCCTCTGAGGTGTCCACCGCTGCTGCTAGAGAACTCTGTAGGCCAGAGTTCTCTCTGATTCCTTTGCAGGGGTTTGGGATTCTACAGCCTCTATCCCCCACATGGCAGGTTCTTTTGATTTGACTGGGGACTTCCCTGATCTCCTGGCTGGTGATGGGTCTGATTTGTGCTAAGGGGCTTTTGAGTGGCATTCTGCGGTGTGGTGGCCCTCTCTCCTGCATTTGAAACAGCCGATTTCTTAGCTGTAGCCAGTGGTTTCACTGGTTTGCATGTTTGCTTGGGAGGTGGGTGGGCCCATGGTGTCCCTTGGTGGTGCCTCTTCAGTAGGTCTATCTCCGCCAGGATGTACCAGTCATCGAGGTGGTGTTGGTCCCCTCTGTAATATATGTAAACAGTTATGTTATGTGTAAACAATTATGTTAGTTATGGGGTCAGCCTCAGCCAATTCTTTCTGGCCCAGCATTCTACACCATGCACGACGACGGGCAAATCACCGGCAGAACTCAGGTGGGGCAGGCGACTAATAACAAGATTAGATAGACTTCACCCCGACAAAGCAGCAGCAGACCCAGAACTACCCGCCCCACCACGGAGCTTCATACAGGGACAAACTGTTTGGGCCAGGAGCTATGTTGGCAACCAAAAATGGATTCAGGGGGTCATAATTCAGCAAACGGGGCCCCTTTCCTATCTAGTACAGACAAGCTCCGAAGGCCATCTACGACGACATATTGATCAGCTTAGAGCTCGGAAACCG
>JAKJMR010000722.1:637472-647697 GCA_024449315.1 Daboia siamensis
GCGCAGGCGCAAGCCGCTGACAGCTCGCGGCTGTCAAAACAACACAGCCGCGAACCACGAGGAAGCTGAGCTGTCAAGAAGACGCAGTGCTGATTGGCGCAGGAATCGCGGCGGGAGAAGTCTGGCTGCTGATTGGTCTAGCCAACCGGTGGCCAGCTATAAAAGACCTAGCTGTCTGTACCCTTTTGGTCCGACTCTGAATAAACCTGTTACCGGTTAGCCAGCTGTCTCTGAGTGGTCTTTAGCCACTTCACCCTCGAGGCAGGCAAGCATCATACAGGTTGTAATTTAGCCCATCTTTGAAATGGTTAAGGAGGATGTCTTTCGGCCAGTTCAGCTTGTTGGCAACGGCCCGGAATTCTTGTGTGTATTCAGCCACTGGCTATCTGCCCTGCCTCACAGTTTTGATTCTCTCCCGGGCCTTAAAATCAGCCAAGGGGTCCTCAAATCACCTCCTCAAGGATGACATGAACTGTTTGAAGTCATTGAGTTCTGGGGTGTTGGAATCATGCAGATTCACCACCCAGTCTATGGCTGGTCTGTCCAGGGTGGATTGCACGATGCGGATGCAAGCTTTGTCGCTGGGGATGTCCTGTCTGTATTCTTCCATATAACTGAGGACTTGAGTTAGGAAAAATCCTAAGCATGGTGGTGCGCCTCCTGAATTTCGCTTCCAGAGGCGGGAGTCTTTAAATGGATTGGTATTGCCCCCCATCCTGATCCCCATCTGCAGGTCGGCAGGGGGGTGCTGCTGAGGTGGTAGCTCTGGGTTCAGCGGACCGCCCCTGTGCAACAGGTTCTGGATCCCCCCATTTCTCCAGCTGCAGCTCCAGGTGCTGGTGCAGCTGCAGGACTCAGGTTTCTCCTCCTTTAGAGAGCCAAGGTTTTTTTTTTTCATCAGGTCAATAGCTTTCTCTAGGATCCAGTCTGTGTGTGGTGCATAACTCCCATCCTCTTCGCTGACATGCAGGGCGCTCTCCATCTCTTGCTTCCATCCAGGTTGGTGGCCGCCCCATCTCAGGGTCACTTTCCTTGATGCCTTTTCCCACTCGCTTTTCCTTCCAATGCCCATCGACCACCGTGGTTTGCGGTCGTGCATCTCCACCACCTCTTCCCCAGAGGAATATGATGCTTCAACTTCCAATAGTTGGTGGGATTTTGGTCGGGGGGAAAGTTCCCTTTCCGTGGGGCTTCCCTCCTTCCCTGCCTCATTGTTAGATATTGTATTTTTTGCAAAGTCTCCTGGTAAGGTTCTCCCTTCCAGGTTGACTCTTAATGCAGATCCTGTCTAATGTCAGAACCCACTTCAATCCACATCTTAAGAAAGAAGAACTTTCTTTTAACCATGTTAGAGCACATGCTTGGTAGTATAGGGCCCAATCTGGTAAACCAAATCCTCCATTTTCCTTGGTTTCTTCTAACATTTTCAGCTTAATTCTGGCTTTTCTTCCTTGATAAATAAATTTCAAGATCAATCTATTCAAATCATCAAATAACTTTTTTCTATTTTTACAGGTATTGTTTGAAATAAAAAATGAAGTTTTGGTAAAATATTCATTTTCACAGTAGTTATTTTTCCTAGTAATGATAATTATGGATTTTTCCATTTTTCCAAGTCTATTTTTATTTCACTTGGTAATTTATGTAGTTATCTTCTTTTATCATTGCACATCTTGCTGTTAAATATATTCCCAAATATTTAACTTTCTTAACTATTTGTAAGTCTGTTTTTTCTGACAGTTGTGTTTTTTGCTTGTCTGTAAGGTTTTTAACTATAACTTTGGTTTTTTCCTCTATTTTCAGCCCTGCTATTTCTCCAAATTCTTCTATCTTTTTCAATAATTTGGACATTTATCCAATGGTTCTTCTAGAATAAATGCCAAGTCGTCTGCGAATGCTTGTAGTTTATAACTTTCATCTTTTATCTCCATTTCCTTAATTCCTGATTCTTGTCTGATGTTCCTATTGAGAACTTCCAACATTAGTATGAATAACAGTGTGGATAGTGGACATCCTTGTCTTGTACCTTTCTTTATATTAAAGTTCTCCATATAGTCTCCATTGACAATTACTTTTGCTGTTTGTTTATCATATTATTTCAATAGTTTTTATGAATTTTTCTCCAAAATTTGTAGTTTAATTGTTGTATTGTAAATTGCCAACTTACATTATCAAAAGCTTTTTAAGTGTCTAGGAAAATTAAACCCATTTGTTTTCCTGGATGCATTTCCTAGAATTCCAGTGTATCTAAAATAATCCTCAAATTGTTTTTTGTCTTTTTGGTAGAAATCCATTTTGATCTGGATGGATAAATTCAATCAAGAATCTTTTCAATCTTTCTGCTATTATTCAGGCAAAGATTTTATAATCCACATTTAATAATGATATTGGTCTATAACTTTTTATCTGCATCAAATTTGCATCTTCTTTTGGTATTAAATAATATTTGCTTCTGACCATGTATTTGGTAATTTGGCCTCTGATAATACCTCATTAAACACTTCCTTCATTGGCAAGCTTAATGTATCTTGTAGACATTTATAGACCTCTGCAGGTAGCCCTTCTGGTCCTGCATTTTATCATTTTTCTGTTTTTTTATAGCTTCTATCACTTCCATCATTGTAATTTTTTTCATTTGGTATATTTTTCAGGTTTTCTGGAGTTTTTGGTAAATTATAATTTTTCCAAATATTTTATCATTTTTTCCTGAGAGATTTCTTCTACATTATATGATTTTTCACAAAATTCTTTAACTATTTTTTTATTGCATCAGTTTGAAATTGTAAATCGCTCTTCTCATCTTGTAGTTTACTTAACAATTTCTTCTTTCTTTCTTTTTTCAGTTTATAGGCCAACCATCTTCCTGGCTTATTTTCATTTTCAAAGAAGTTTTGTTTTGCCCTTTTTATTCGTTGAGCCAATGCTGACTCTATTAGGTTTAATTTATTTTTTATTATCTTCTTTTGTCTTTTCACAGTTTTCTTTTGTGGACGTATTTGTAATTCTAACTCCAATTTCTTAAATTCTTCCCTTAATCTTCTATTTTTTTTTCTTTGTTCTTTTAACCATATATGTTATAGCTAACCCTCTAAAATATGCTTTGGCTGTGTCCCATACATTCTGAGTTGATATCTCTTCCTTTTTTTCTTTAAAAAAAATCAGTTGCCTTTGTTGCTAGTTCTACAATTGTTTCTCTTTTAGCAGAGATTGATTCAAAGTCCATCTTGGTTTCTTCTTTACCTCTTTCTAAGTCAGCTTTATCAGATTATGTTCCACCCAAATGTTAGATTCTAATTCAATCTTATAAATATTAGTTCTTAGCTTGGGGGACATTCATATCATATCAATTTTAGACCAAGATTTGTGTCTATTCAAATACAATGTGTACTGGGTCTTTTTTGGGTTTCTTTCTCTTCAAGTATCCTGTATAGAAATTTATTCTGTCATTCTAAAGAATGTCTTAGGGAATCTTTCTTCCCTTTTTTCCTATTTTACTGCTTCTATGGTCTAATTTTCTGTCTACAATTGTATTAAAATCTCCTATTAAGCGAATATTTTGATGTTTCATTTCCAATATTTTCCTGTGTAGTTTTTGATAAAATTCTTCTTGTTTATTATTTGGTGCATATATTTCTACCATCAATATCTGTTTTTGGTTTATCATTATTTCTACCATTAAGATTCTTCCTTCTTCATCTGAATAGACCTGTTTGGATTCCAATGTCTTTTTTATATATAAAGTACTCCTCTTTTCTTTTGATGTGCTGATGTAAAATATAGTTTTCCAATTTGGGGGCATTCCAACAGCTTATGGTGTTGTTTTTAATGTGCATTTCTTGGAGACAAATTATATCTATTTTTAGTTTTCGTAGTCGTGTACTTTTTTTTCTTTTTGATGGGGAGTTCAATCCATTTATATTCATTGAGAAAATTCCACTTTCTTCTCCTTCTTCTTTACTTATATATTTATTTTTTTTTAATTTTATTTATATACCGCCCTTCTCCCGAAGGACTCAGGGCGGTGTACAGGGCAGATATAAATATACAAAAATACAAAAATTAAAAAGGAATTAAACATGCCCAACTAAAATCCAATACAAACATTAAAAAACCACCCATCCCTCATCAGGCCAGGCCGGCTTGTACAAATAAAAATGTCTTCAAATCGCGACGGAAGGAGCGAAGGTCGGGCACCGTCCGGAGCTCAACCGGCAGCTGATTCCATAGCTCCGGGGCGCCCACAGAGAAGGATCTCCCCCTGGGGCCACCAATCGACATTCTCTGATCAGTGGCACCCTGAGGAGACCCTCTCTGTGGGAACGCACAGGACGGAGGGAAGTTGATGCCGGCAGCAGGTGATCCCTAAGGTACTCCGGACCCGTGCCATGAAGGGCCTTAAACACCATTACCAGTACCTTGAATCTCACCCGGAAGACAACTGGTAGCCAATGCAGCTCACGGAGCAGAGGTGTTATATGGGAGTATCGGGAGACTCCTAACACAACTCTCGCGGCTGCATTCTGTACCAGTTGGAGCCTCCGAGTGGTCTTCAAGATTTTATTCTCCTTGTGGACTTTTCCTGTCTCTGTTCTTTTATCACTTCCTTTCCTTCTTGATTTGTCTTCTTTTTCTTCTTCTTCTCTTTGTATGGCTGTCTCTTCTGTTACTAACTTTTTCTGTTTTTCATATTCCCTATCTCCTTGTGGTTCTTGTGTTTTCCCTTTAAGGAAACTTCTGTGTTTCTCATAGAACTCTGGTGCCTTAAAAATGGAGTCTAATCTATATATTTTCACATCCCAATTAATTAATATTCCCTCTGGGACCAACCATCTGAAATTCACTCCTTTTCATTTAATTTTATAGTCAAGAATTGGTAGTATTTTTGAGAATCTCTTATCCTCCTAGGGATCTGTTTCAGGAACACAATTTCATTTTTCCTGTACATCAGTGGTTCATCTCTCACTCTATTCAGTATTTCACATCTTATTGTTTTTTTCATGAATCTAACGTGCACCTCCCTAGGGACTCTATATCTCTTTGCGTAGCTTGAGTTAATTCTATAAACTTGAACTAATTCTCATTCCACCTCATTTTTTTTCCATTTCTAGCGCCTCAGTAAACAAGTTAGTAATCAGTTCTGTTAGGTCTTCATTCTGTATATTCTGTAGTCTTAAGAAATGTGATGCTTTTTCAGTCTCTAGTAGTGTGACTATATCTTTCAAGCTTTTATTTGCCTGTGCTAATCTTTTATTTTCTTCTTTTATTTCCTCCATCTTTTTCTCAGTTTCTTCTGATTTCTCTTCCATTTTCTGGATTCTTCGCTCATTCTTTGTAATCATTTGTTGGAAGTTTTCTAGTTGTGAGTTTATATTGAAGATCTGCTCATTTATCTTATCCAAATTATTTTTTGTCTCCTTGTGGTTTCTTCTTGTGTTTTCTTTATGTGAGAGAATTGCTTCCTGAATTGTGTTGTTTGCATTTCTTTTTGAAAATTGTTTGCTTTTTCTTGTTGAAGCATGGTTTCAATCAATGTCTGATATACTGGGCTGGGTGCTCCAGGTGATGGTGGTGAAGCTGTTGTTTTAGCAGTTTTAGTAAAGTTTGGGACACTCATTTTGGGTTTTTTTGGTTTTTTTATTTATCCCCAGTTACTCTATCATTTGTCTGTTGTGCTCCCTGGAAAGTGTCTTTAACTGTAAAGAAAGACAAATCTTGTATTCAATACATCCTTATACAATTAAAACTGACATCATGTTGTGTAGTTCTTATAATTCTTATCTAATGTGCCACAGAAAACAAGAGTTTTGTAGTCCAGTTTTATCTGTCAGTATCAGGTCTGGAGTGGGAGTTATAAAGTCTACTACAGTCCTCGTGACCAGAGTCCAGAGCCAAGAGTTGTGAATTAAGCGATATTTGTAATCCAAAATGTCTAATAGGTATTAAACCAATCAGTAGGACCCACTAAGCCAGGAGTAATAAAAAAACATGTTGTTCTCTGTCTCTAGATGTTTCTTAGAATCCTAGGTAGAAAAATGTTTGTAATCCACAGTGTGCAGTATAATTCCATATGCTCAGTGATAAAATATCACAGAGTCCTGCTTCTTTCTATCTTCACCTGTTTATTACAGGTCTCAGGGTTTTCAAAGTCATCCAGCTGGCCTGCTTAACTGTGACTGGGCTTTCTGCCAAGTCTATCCCAGGAATAACATACAGAAATATTTTGTCTCTCTTCTGCCACTAGGTGTCACTCTCTCCCAAATAATAGGAGCTTAAATCAAAAGTTATTCATAAAATTAGTCTCAACTTGTTATTTTTCCAGCAAAAATTAATAATTTTGACAGTTATGCAAGTTTGACAAAGCAATGTCTTTATATTAATTCTGATTTCTTATTCTGTATTCTCTATTTCCATCCCTCTTAAAGTTTTCTTCCTGCCACTTATGTTTCTCTGGTAGGGCTGGGGGGGACCCCTTCCTCCAGTCATGCCTAAGGAATTCTTGCCTTGCAGGAGTTTGTCTGTTCCAGGAAATAGTGTTAAAAATGGTAGAGAGGAAGAAAATCTTCTCACCCAGTTCCATGACATGCTGTTATTGATCCACTTGTAGGAATCCTCATCTTTCCTGGCTGTCAGTAGCTTTTGGACCAATCACATGTATGCGGTCTATCTTTCTTCTGTCGATTTGGAGGGATTTCCTTGGATCAAATGGGCTGACGACCATCTGCCCATGATCAACAAGGTTCCCCTCCTTTATTGTTGCTTCTCCGGGGCAACCTTCAGCCCTTTAGGGGTCCCTGACAAAAGGAAATCAGTTGTGGGGCATGAAGCTCCACTCTCACAATGTCTGAATTGCTACGATATCAAACTGGATAAACCTACTACTCTGTTGATAAGATAAAAAAATGTGGGATATAAAGCATCACCACCAGATGGATTCATAACTAGCTGATAAAACCACGCTCAATGTATAGTCCTTAATGGAACTACATCTACACGGAGGGAAGTATGCAGTAGTAGGATACTCCAAGGAAATGTCTTAGGCCCAGTACTCTTCCATATCATCATGAAAGCTTTAGATGATTGAATAGATGGGGAACTCATCAAATTTGCAGATGACACCAACCTAGCAGGAATAGCCAACACTCCAGAAAAGAGGCTCAAGATACAGAAGGATCTTGACAGATTTGAACACTGTGCCCTATCTAACAAAATGAAATTCAATGGTAAGAAAAATAAGGTTCTACATTTAGGCAAAAAAACCAAATGCACAGATATAGTACAGGTGGTATCTAGCTCAATAGTAGTAACTGTGAGAGGGATCTTGGAGTCCTAGTAGACAATCATTTAAATTTAAATGGTAAGTTAAGGGGGAGTGCAGAGGAGAAAGAGAGTTGAGCTTCTAGTTGGATCTCCATTGCATTTGAACTGCCTAGAGCTGCTGGGAAGTACTGCATGCTGTGAGTTAAGGGGGAATGCAGAGGAGAAAGGGAGTGGCCCAGGCACCTATCAGCACACAAATCATATAACTAAAAAAATCTAAAACAGCAGTAGTACTTTCAGGGCAAGTGCATCTGAGATTGTGATTTCATTTTATTTCAGAATGTCTAGCTTAGTTCAATGTAACACTTGTTTTGCAGCTGTCTTTCCCAGTACTCTTCAACCTTGGATACTGTCCTATCTGTAAACAAATCACTAGTCTACAAGGACAGATTACTTATCTAAGGTCTGTAATCTGTGCTCTTCAGGCAGAAATTAGGTGTTCAGTTCAGCCCTTCTGCTCTGTTGCACGTCTGCGCTATCAGCCTCCTCTGCCACAAAGATCCTGCAGGAGAAGGGCAGTATGGACAACCATGGGATCTGCAGGGTACGAGGTGTAAACCATAAACACAAAGCTTTTGCTGTGTCCCTGCATAACAGATACCATGCCCTTGCTGACCTTAACAGGGACACTAAGGAGACAGGTCAAGGTAGTTGTGATGATGATAACTCAAATAAGCAGGGGATCATGGTCTGAGATGAAGAACTTGTTTTGGACAGGGGAAAGTGTGAATCAGGTATTATACATCATGCAAGAAGAGCAAGACATCCAAAAAGAGAAGCCACCTTCTGGTTGGTGATTCAATTATAAGGGATATAAATACAGAGGTTCTGAAAGAGGTCAGGTATTTTCCAGGTGCTACTGCCAGTAGGGACAAGAGGCATATTTTTAAGATAGTCAAGAATGCCAGCAAGGACTGTGATGTGGATGCTATTGTACATCTTGGCACTAATGATCTGTCCCAAAAAGATGTACACTCTGTGCAGAATGATTTCCAGAGCTTGGGGCAGGAACTTAGCAGGATAGGCTGTAGGCTTACATCAGACATGTCAAACTCATGACATCATGTATCAGGACGGTTTTGCCATTGCTGGCAATGGGGTGGGCACGGTTTCCGCATGATGTATCCGGCCTGTGGGCTGGCAGTTTCACACCCCTGGCTTACATTTTCAGAGGTTTTATCAGTGTATAAGGAACAAAATGGAAAAGGCCATCATATAGCAGAATTCAATATGTGGCTAAAGGAGTGATGTAAAGGGGAAGGCTTTGGTTATATTAGTCACAATGTCTGTAGCTGGTCCAATGAAAAGTGTACAAAAAAAACAGTTTGCATCCATCAAAGAAAGAGACTGAGTTATTTGGCAATAAATTCACAGATTTTTCTGGAGAAATATTTAAACTGAACAATGGGGACAGTGAGTTAATTGATACAGAACATTTCTGTCCTCGGCAATCTAAAAATTATAGGGTTATCAGTGCATGTAACATAGAGGTGCGTGTGGACAAGAATATCGACCTAGCTGTCAAGTAAAATCAAGCTTTTAATAGTGAGTGCCACACCAAGTGCATTAATCAAACAGTTGGTAAGAAAATAGGGGAACTCAGGCACCACACAGGATATGTAGAAAGTAAACACAGGGTCAGTCATAAAGGACTCAAATGTCTACACAACAATGCACAGAGTATGAGCAATAAACAGGGTGAACTAGAAATTCAGGTAAATGAGGGCAGATATGATATTGTTGGCATTATAGAAACCTGGTAGGATGAAGCCCACAAATGGAACACACAGCTAGAGGGATTTAAATTATTTAAAAGAAACATACCAAATAAAAGAGGAGGTGGAGTTACTCTCTATATAAGAAATAACTACATCCCTATAGAAAGAGAGCAGAACAATGATGAAAACTATCTTGAATGTATCTGGGTCACTATAAAAGGGGGAAAAAATGACATTGCCATAGGTGTATACTATAGGCCAGGACTTTTCAACTGGTGGTATGCATACCACTGGTGGTACGCAAGCAGCTGGCTGGTGGTACATGGTGTCGCCTTCCTTTCCCCCTGCCTCCTCCCCTGCTCCACTCCTTCCCAGCTCACTTGCTTGAAGAAAACATGCTGCTTGGCGGCGGCCTGCAGGAACCCTACCGAGGGCGTGCAAAGAGCCCCCTTCTTCTTTCCCCCCTTCTCTCTCTCTCTCTCTCTGTTGCAGCCTTCCATCTTCTTTTCCTCCCCAACCCGCGAGCTTGCAATAGCCCTCATGGTGCCTCTTGGGGCTTGAGACTTTTCACCCTCTCCTCTTCCTGAAGTGGCCTCTCCAGCTCACAGGGTCGATGCAGCAAGGCCAGTGTATGGGCGTGACTTTATTTCCCCCTGGAGGACCTCTCCTGTGTTTTGCACAACTCACCCTTTTGTAATGCAAAAAGTGAGTAAAAGCCCTGCTATTTTGGGGGGGGGGGAGAGGATTCCCAAGGAACGGCGCCCAAAGTCAGAGTGCAGCTCAATTGAAGCCTGTTTTGCAAAGGGGAAAAGCGAGAACTGTAATCCCCCTTGAGGGGTGAGTCATGCAAAGCATGGCAGCGCAAAAGCGAGTAAAAGCCCTGCTTTTTTGGGGAGGGGAGAGGATTTCCAAGGAACAGCGCCCAAAGTCAGAATGCAGCTCAATTGAAGCCTGTTTTGCAAAGGGGAAAAGCAAGAACTGGAAACCCCACACATGGGGCTCTACACAACCGTTACCGCCACCTTCCCTGCAAGCAAGCTTGCAGCTTTTCTGCAGCACAGACCGAGGGTTGCTTCGTTCCTGCTTGCCCTCTTGCAGGACCTGGACTGCCAGGAAGAAAACCCCAGATGCAGAGGCAAGCAAGGGAAAGAGTGTGTGTGTGTGTGTGTGTGTGTGTGTGTGTGTGTGTG
>JAKJMR010000722.1:670176-689997 GCA_024449315.1 Daboia siamensis
GCGAACCTATGCAAAGGCCCCCCTGGTCACGGCCGTTAGATGATCATCCAAGGTGAGCTGTGAATCCAGGAGGACACCCAAGTTGCGAGCCCTTTCTAAGGGGGGCAATACCTCCCCCCCCATCAAAAGAGAAGAAACTTGTTGGACAGTATGAGATGCCGGTATCCACAGCCACTCGGTCTTGGAGGGGTTGAGCCTGAGCCTGTTCCTTCCCATCCAGACCCGCACCGCCTCCAGGCACCAGGACATCACATCAAGGGCATCACTGGGTTGGCTCGGGGTGGAGATGAACAACTGGGTATCATCCGCATATTGGTGATACCTCAACCCTAAGCCATGGATGATCTCACCCAGTGGCTTCATGTAGATGTTAAACAGGAGGGGGGACAGAACCGACCTCTGAGGCACCCCACAAGTGAGGGGCCTTGGGGTAGATCTCTGTCCCCTTGCCAATACAAACGGCGAGCGGCCCGAGAGGTAGGAGAACCACCATAAAACCGTGCCTCCCATTCCCAACCCCTTGAGCTGTTGCAACCGGATACCATGGTCGATGGTATCAAAAGCCGCTGAGAGGTCAAGTAGGACCAGGACAGATGAACAGCCCCTGTCCCAGGCCCGCCAGTCATCATCCACTAGTGTGATCAATTCCATTTCCATGCTGTAACCGGGTCTGAAACTGGACTGGTATGGGTCCAGTTAGTCCACTTCCTCCAGGAATTGTGGGAACTGATGCACTACCACGGTCTCAACAACCTTCCCTTCGCTACAAAGCGAAGGTTGGAGACAGGATGGTAGTTATTCAATGAGGCCGGGTCCAGGGCAGGCTTCTTGAGGAGGGGCCTCACCACCACCTCTTTCAAGTTGGAGGGGAAGACACCCTCTGTCAAAGAAGCGTTGATCACTGCCTGAAGCCAGCCCCCTGTCACCTCCCGGGCGGCCGAAACCAGCCAGGAGGCACATGGGTCTAATAAACAAGTGATAGCGCTCAGTTTATGCATGATCCTGTCCACATCATCCAGAGTCACAGGGTGAAACTCACCCCAAATGGTATAATCAAGGCCTGTCCTCTCCACTCTGCTGGATTCTGCTCAGTCGGAGTCCAAGCCAGTCTGGATCTGAGAGATTTTGTCCTGCAGATACTGTACAAATTCCTCAGCCCTACCCTGCAAGGTAACATCCCTCGGTCCCTGGTTAAACAGGGAGTGGGTCACTCTAAACAGGGCAGCTGGGCGGTTATCTGAGGATGCAATGAAAGCGGAAAAGTAAATATGCTTTGCCGCTTCCATCGCCACTAGGTAAGACTTAAGATAAATTCTTAGCTGTGTTCGATCAGATTCAGATCCGCTGGACCTCCAAAAGCTCTCTAGGCATCTTTTCCGGCACTTCATCTCTTGGAGCCCCTCAGTAAACCCGGGGTCTGCGCTGGGTCAGAGATCGCAAAGGCACAACTTGATCCAAGGCCCCAGCAACCACCCTCTCCCAGGCTTCTACTAGGGCCTCGGCAGAGTCGTGGGCAAGGGAAGCAGGAAATGTCCCAAGCTCAGTCTGGAACCTTTCAGGGTCCATCAGGCACCTGGGGCGGAACCACCTCGTCGGTTCCGCATCCCAGTGGCGGGGGATGGTGAACTAAAGTCTAGCTAAAGAAGGAAGTGATCGGACCATGACAGGGGTTGGACGGTTAAATCTCCCATACCCAGATCATTAATCTACTGCCCAGAGATAAAAACCAGGTCAAGTGTGTGCCCTCCATTATGGGTCAAGCCCTGAATTATTTGAGTCAGGTCCATGGCCGTCATGGAAGCCATGAACTCCCGGACCAACTCAGACGCCTCACCCACGGAAGGTAGATTGAAGTCCCTAGAACTATAAGCCTGGGGAACTCAATTGCCAACCCGGACAAGATGTTGAGAAGCTTGGGCAGGGCTGATGGCACACAGCTGGGAGACAGGTACATGATCAATAGGCCCAACTGAACTCCAGGACCCCACTTCAAAAAGAGAGACTCACACCCACCTATCTGAGGGACAGTGGCCTCTCAGACAAATTCCCTAATAATAACCACCACCACCACCCGCCCCTGCCCTGGGCCTGCGGCTGGTGAAATACCCAGAAACTTGGTGGACATAATTCTGAGAGGGACACCCCCTTCTTGGCCCAACCAGGTCTCCGTGATGCAAGTCAGGTCCACGTTCTCCTCCACAATAAGATCATATATGAGGGGAGCCTTATTAACCACGGACCTGGCATTGGTATAGGCCAACCCGAGCCCAGGGTTCTGCAATCCTATGCCCCCAGGGGAGCGAGAAGAGCAATGAGGGTGGGAACAGGCCACCACTTGAAGATAGCGGTAACCTGTTCCCCAATTACGATGAAGCCCTCTGCTCCCACATTCTCTGCCCCTCCCAATCACCATCGGGATAGAAAGACCCTTCTCCCTCGGAGCTGCTTCCTCCCCAACTCCCTACTCTCCCCCACCATGATCATCTGATGGTCTGGACTACTGTCCAGGTTGAACTCCCCCAAGTTCACTCTGGATCCCTTGGGCCTCCCCCCTCCCGGATCCCCTTAAAATTTTATTTAAAAATCTTAATAAAAAACCCCTCAAACTCCTCTTTGCAGCATACCAACTCTTGGGGTCCCACAAGCCATCATCTAGGGAGATCTTCCATAAAAAGGATGGTCGCTCCTGTGAGAGGGGGGAATCTCACAGGGAGTAAAGTTCTGCTGCAGTATACGCACACATACAAAAAAGGAAATGGTAACATCAAACAATGAAGGAAACAGTAAGAAAGTTCAGTCAGCCAGTGGCAGATCCCAAAGCCACAGTCATAATAACAACGATGGTATGGTCGACGGCGGAGACAGCAGAAGCCATAATAAGAGTGGCAATGACAGTTCCAAAAAAGGGGCGTGGCCCCGATGACAGTAATGGCAACCCATCGCGGGGACGCTGGCTGTAGAATTCTGGGAATTGAAGTCCATGAGTCATAAAAGGGCCGAGTTTGAAGACCCTGCTCTAGCACAAAATTTCTGGCAATTACAGTACATTTAATAAATGTATGCCAGAGGTCACAACTTTCCAAAAATTAGATGAATTAATTTGATACCAACCCACTTCAAGTTAGAGACTAAATAAATTCCTTTTATAATCTTTTCTTCCTCTGGATTATTTTTTTAGTCACCTATAAATTACTTGATTTTATATTAATCTTTATATAAAGTAAGTCCCTCAATCTTGGTACCAAAATGATTGTGAAAATACAAGAATCCCCTAGATTAAATTAAAAAGTATTTTTAGTCTCAACTTGAACAGCTTGAATGCATGCAGGGTTCATTTGCTTTGTGCATATGTATGAGATAGGAGGTATACCTTTGGCTTTTTTTTCTGTTAATTGAAACTCTTCATGTTTAAGAACAATTTGGTAAAATTGCCTCTGTTTTATTGTACAAAATTAAAAAAGGAAATTGGAGACTGACAAGACTTTATTTTTCCTTTATATAATGTCAAGATGAAATCTTCCTTCCTTTATTTATGCAGCACCATAGCCTCTCCAGTAAAATCATGCTAGTTTGCTCTTTTCCTCACTTGCTATGAAATAATTGGTCATACTTTTCCATAATTCATCTTGAATTGGCCAACAGGTTCTTTATTCCATCAATAAGAGGAACACAACTTACCAAGTATCTTTGAAAAACTGAACCACTAACTCCTTCAGTTGAGACAGAAAAAATGAAATAGATAGATTGTAATATGCTTAATAGGAAAGGGGATGGAAAATGTGCCAAGGCTTCATAGCTTAAGTGTTGTTGTTTTTTTACATTATTGGTAGGAGTAGCAGCAATAATAATAGTAATGTTTCATTTTTCTTTTTTAAAGTTATGAAGTATGAATTAATTATGCCAGCAGCACTGCCATCACTCAACAGAATCTAAAATAAAAGCAAAAACAAAGCAAAAAAGCAAAGCAAAATAAAACAGAACAAAGCCAGAATAGTGATATTCAGAGGCCTCAAGTACTTTGCTATTTTAAATAAACAATTTGTGCAGGGTACATAGATAGTGATAAATCTATTGTTATGAACAAATGGAAATTGAAATGATATGTTTTAAATATTTTACTAATACACATCTACAGGACAATTTTATATTATTCTGTATAATAGAACCAAAAGTTATTTGCTATGTAAATCATTATCTTTGGGTAAGGAATAACAAAGCTAAGGCTATTAATAAGAATGTTAATGAGGGATTATTTAAAATTATAATAATGAGAAAAAGAATAAAATAAATATTTGTAATAGAAATAATCCATAGAAAAATCATTACAGAAGGATACTTACTGTATGTGAAACAATTAATAATAACTCTTGGCTATTTTGTTATAGTTATTCATTGGCTTATTTGCAATTGTCTGAATTAAGAATTATATATCTATATTTATGCACAGAGCTATTAAAATTCTGACAGCTTAAAAATCAAAATATTTCTATGTCGTATAGATGTAATATTTATTCTAAAATACTAAAAAGTTGGGAACTTCTAAAAATTGAAATGATCTAAAAATGATCAAAAGTTTTCTATTAAAATAAGGTATAAACATTTTCTTTTCATTTCAAGGCTTGCATAATATATTACTATATTAAAATTTGTTTATTTTTTTGTTTAGTTACAGAGCCATTTGTATTTTTTTTACTATATATCTTGACTTTTCCTCTATGAACAACCAGAGATTGACATAGTACACTCTTTGAAAGAAAAATTTGAGTAATATTATAAATGCATGTAACAAATGTGAACAAGTAATACAGGCTATTCTTATAATGTTTTAATCTAATAAGAACCAATAATAACTCATCACAAAGGTCACTGCAGAATTCCTAAAGTGTATGCTTCAATAAATTGTGCAAATTGGTTAGTGAATGTACTTACCATCCTCAGTTGGTATGTAGATGTTCAGATAAAGACAGTCTTCATTTTGATCTTGCACATAGGTCATTACAGTATCCAAGTTGGCAGTAAACCAAACTGGTAGCATATCATTAAGCAGTGACCTCTCATCCAGATACTGTGGACAAACAGCAGCAAATTGTGTGGCATTCCGTATACCAGTCCATGATGAAGGAGGTTCTGGGGGTTGGAAACGTCTCTCTCCAGTTGGAGGAGAAGCATAAGGGACTCCCAAATACTGTTCCACAGGACCAAGGATTTCATTGGGCAAGGGTGTTCTTACACCACGGATTTTGCCATAATTTGTAGTTACAACTGGGTATTGTGCTTGTCCCTCAATAAATGTAAAACGTATTGCTATGGCAGTTATCCAAAGGAGGAAATTAGAATTCAGCATGACACAAACAGGAGTAAAAATCAAAGGCAGCCATAAGAGTCCCACTGGCTTTGACATGGTTTCACATCAGTATTAGCAGGTCCTGAGGATGTTCACACCCAGGAAGAAAAATAAATTTTGCACAAAGAAACCAAAACACCAATAAAAATCAGAAAAGGGAGGAATCAGTTGGCAGGAAGATAATAATTTATCAAGGAAAATGTAAAATATTCTTGGTCAAGCAGGGAAAACCCAATATAAATGTGGTAGGTGTCTCAGCAGATGGACTTATTCTGGCTATAGCCCATCCCTTGATTCTTGTATTTAATGTTGATATGTATCCAAGAAGATAAGATACCCAGATACTTAGAGCCTACTGTGCAAATCCATTTGAGGGACCCATTTGAGTTAATTCCACCATGATGTAGAACTCTGCCAGGGAAGAAAAGGGAGAAAGAGAAAGAATTATGTTTTTGCTAATAATATTTTTTTTAAAAAAAATACAGTTAGATTATTTTGCCACAATTTTATTCCCTCTATTCATTGCTACAAAATAAGCAACAGGATGCAAGAACAGCTCATTCATGAATCATAATGGAATACTCTATCCCTCTCCACTAGCAACCATGCTTTAATAATCATACTAAACATAAACTACCATGTCCATTGTATATTTCATTTTCAGCATATTAAAAATTGGACAAGAAATGCCATGTACAACACCTAAATCTAATAACGAAACTCGATGTCATTACCAATTTACTTAAATTTAACTTAAAGAAAAGTTGGAAGGAAATTCAACAAAACCAAATTTATATCATTTAACTGAGGCATTTTTAATTTGCAGTAAACGGTAAGGTAGGACAGGAGTCCCCAACCCCCAGTCCGTGGACCGGTACTGGGCCATGGTATGCCAGCACCCAGTCACTGCAAACAAGCAAAGCCCTATATGCAGAATGCAGGTAATACACTAAACCATGCACTCTCTGGTCCATGGAAAAATCTCTCTCCACGTAACCAGTCCCTTGTGTGCAAAAGGTTGGGAACTTCTGAGGTAAGGTGTTTACTTTTTTGTAGTTGAAAGAGTAGTTGAGTACAAACTATACTCCTTGAGCATTAGAAAAAATATTGAACATTTTTAGCATGCTTATGCATGAGTATGTATTTTCCCAAGCAGCAAAATAAGTTCAAAATATTTTTCTACATTTAAACATTTAAAATTGCTGCATTTGTCATATTCTTGAAAATCAAACACATAGTTGAACAGGTTATTGGGGGTGAGTCTTGTTTACTTGAAAATATATCACGAAGGAGACTTTCATTTTTGTGAAATGCATTATTTAACATTTAACAGGAACATAGAAACTCTCTTATAGTAGCTATGTACAGATAGTCCTTGATTTACAATAGTTCATTTAGCTATTAGTTCAAAGTTACAATGGCATTGAAAAAAATTATCTTTGACTGTTTTCACCCTTATGACCATTGCAGCATCTCCATGGTCATGTGATCAAAATTCAGATGCTTGGCAACTGACTCATATTTATGACAGCTGCTGTGTCCCAGGATCACCTTTTGTCACCTTCTGATAAGCAAAGTCAATGGGAAAGCCAGATTCACTTAACAACTGTGTTACTAACTTAAAAGCTGCAGTGAATCACTTAACAACTATGGCAAGAAAGATTGTAAAATGGGGCAAAACTCACTTAACAAATGTCTCACTTAGCAACAGAAATGTTGGGCTTAATTGCAGTTGTAAGTCAAGTCTAAACATAGTTCAGTATGTTAATCAAACTCTGGACAAATATGTAGTCCAGTAATTTAGACTCCTGTTTGTACCATATAAAAAAGATGGGAATTGCAATCTAAAACATCTCAAGAACTATCTGTCAATGGTGGTAACATTG
Source organism: Daboia siamensis (assembly GCA_024449315.1). NCBI lineage: Eukaryota > Metazoa > Chordata > Lepidosauria > Squamata > Viperidae > Daboia > Daboia siamensis. The sequence goes on from JAKJMR010000722.1 coordinate 677,407, forward strand.
GATGTTGCCGCTCTGACAACTGATGAAAATGCAGCCATTTTCTCTATTCCTTTAGCATGCTTTTTCTTATTTAGAAATTAGGTGCAGCAGATGGGTGGGAGGGTTGGAATGTAAGCTCAGCTAGCCATAATAATGCTGCTGTGGAAACCCAAAGACAAATTGATAACATTTTGATGGTCTGTGTAGCTGATGAGAAAGCCCACACTTTAAGCTAATTGGAGAATGTGATTTATGACAGTTAATTGGGGGTGGGAGTTATACTTTGTTACTTTGTATCTGGGGGAAGGGAATTTAGTTTTGGGGTTCAACTATGTAATGCTGATATTTTGTATCCCGAATAAATGTACTTTAAGGAAGACACTATCTATATCACCCATGGACTCTATAAATCTTAATGAAATAAGCTACAGTTCATGAAAGCATAAAATTTTAAATAAAATCTTCAAGTCAGATAAGGGTGCTTCAAGACTCCTCCTCATTTTATGCCATTCTAGACTAATGCAGCAGCTCTCCTCCTATAAAATCTATAAAAATCTAGCTTGTCTTCTAATAGCTCCTTTCCAAAATTCAGGTAAAGAATCTTTGCAGCCCAGTCCAATAATTTAAGGATTATTTGTATACTTAACATCCTCTGTGCCAATGGTTATTCTATTACTTCTGGGCATCTCTATCACTTTTATTGATTCAATGCACATTTTTATATATTTCCCATCCCTCAGCCTGGTATATCTAAAAGTAATTTGAGCCTAATCTTTGCCTGTAAGCAAAATACTGATCTTTTTAATTATATTCTATTTGCAGTAAGAATATGAAGTGTCAGTTAAAGTAATTGTCTACATCAAGACCTTAACATGCAACAAATGAAATTTCCAGGGTACCTTGAAGAAATAAACACTAAATATTATCAGGCTAAGTATTTCCAGTTTGTCCTGAGGGTGTATTTTATTTTTAACATAGGTCTTTATTTTCACCATTAGCTATTCATAATATCAAGTAGTTTACACAGAATCCAGATTCGTAGCAAGTAAGCAGAAACAAAATTCCCTTTCTATTAAATTTGGACAGAGAAAAAACAAACAAAAATTATATCTGAATTTTCATTCATGGAAATATTATTCTTTCTTTCAAACAAAATAAAAATAGACTCATTTATACCAAGTCAGAGTTCCACTTCTTGTTTTCATTAATCATATTTAAGAGTAAAGCTATCAGGACTGCAGGCTTCAAAAAATGACTCAGAAGTGAATTAATCCCATACATATTTAATGTGGTTTAAAAGCAACTGTAGGGGTTTTTTTTGTCTGCTTGAAATGGAAGCCTGAAAAAAGAGATTCCTGATAGAAGTTACACATGTAATCATGTCAGAATCAAATCATTTGTTTCAAATTGTTTTCAAAATATGAAAAGCACCACTAATTAATAACTGGTAATTTATTTCTACAGAACATATTTTGACATCTGTAAGATGCTTGACTTTCCAAAGATGAGGGAAATGGATCAATCTACCTAATATTGCCTCTAGTTCCACCTACTACTACTGTGTCATTCTCAACAATAGATGATATCTGTAGGAATGCAAGTTTAAAAAGTTCCACTACTATTTGTTTTTTAAAATCTCAATACTTTTTTCAATTAAAAAACATATTTAGAAAATAAAAAGCATTACCACAAAAAGAAATTTTATAATTAATGAAAGGAAATCTGTGATAACCTCACTTTTGTAAATAATAATAATAACTGCCACATTATCCCATCTCTTTTAAAAGGACAATCTGAAGCAGTATGGAAAAACATCACCTGAAACAGGATTGCTGCTCAGCACTGTCTGGAGCACTGGAGCTAAGACACTCCAGTAAAGTTTGGACTGGACAAATGTGCCACCCTCACCATCAGCATGTGAAAAATAGTGAACAAGGAAGGAATCAAGATACCCTATGGAAATATCATAAAGTGTCCAGATGAAGACAATCACTACAAATACCTGGGCATCCTTCAAGTGGACAACATCCATCTCACTGAAGCCAACAAGGCTAGAAGTGAATAATCATGAGGGTGAAGGAGAATTTAAAGCCCAAGTTTGTTGTGACAATTACCATCAAGAGAATTAACTTATTGGACAATTCCAATTATTACATACATAGCTGAAATAGTTGACTGAACTCAAGCAAAACTAAAAGCTTTATATAGAGAAAGACCAGAAAAAGGATGACAATGAATTATTCCTTTCATCCATGCACTGGCACTGAAAATCTCTACTAATAAAGGACCATAGGTGGGCATCGAATGTTACAAGTACGTCAGACAGATGAAAAAGAAAGACATTGGAAGAATATCTGGAGGTCAGCTCCCATCTTCCACATCCAGATTCGCATCACTGGGGGGTTCTAAAAGGACCAAAGAATTGCCCTGGAGGGCTGACCAGACAGAAGGGGCTTTTGCAGAAACACGGGAGAGCTGCAACCCCCTTGTTAGTGCCTGCATTCCTTTTATACCGGCGGATGAAAGACTGGCGATAAGAATATGGCCAGTTACTAGGCTGCAGACAGCCAAAGTCAAACTTACCATCAGGCAACATTAAAGCAGCATGAAAAATATGGGGGTAAAATAAGCTGCTAAGTACTTTCCCCCTGTGGAGAGGGAGGGGGAAATTCAACCCTCCCTTCAAATAAGCGGTGAGCAAGCCCAGGGGTGTTTCTTTTTTTAAAAAAAAAAAGCGTTGAAGAAAGAAATGGACTAAAAGAAAAGACTTTCCAAAGTAGTTGGGAGACACCCAGTGGCTAAACTTGAAATTGCAATCTGACTTTCTCTTTAAACAAAACCAAGAAAATATTTAAGAAAAACAAGATAAGAGTAACCTTGAACACCAGATGTGAAACTTCATTATGGAAGAGTTTCAAAAACAAATCCATGTTATGTGGGAAATATCTTACCAAACTTATCAGTTCCTTTCTACAGCTGGCGACGAAATAAGAGCTTTTGGTCTTTTGCATTTTCATTGTTATGGGTAAGTCTTGCAGTACTTTATTTGTATATGGTAGTTTATATTTCCCTTCTTTTATCTCTTCCATCTCTAGATCCATTTCCTCTGCTTCATCTTCTGGTTTATTTGTTCATATTTTCTAGTTGTAGATTTTATTTGGAGATTTGCTCATTTATATTATCTAAATTATTTTTAGCCTCATTATGGTTTCTTTTTATGTCCTCTTTGTATGCAACAATCGTTTCATGAATTAGTTGTAGCATAGAGTATATTTCCTTCTGAAAGGTGCTTGTTTTTTCTTGAGGCATCATTCCTGGAGATTCTCTAATATCACCAGTCTCAATAAGAGTAGAACAAAGTTTCCTCTAGTTTTCTTGTCTTTATATATAGCCTTTATAATCCAATAGGTTTCAGAATACAGGTCCTGTCCCAAAAGCAATATTTTATAGTGATCCTTTGTCTCAGGCATCCAAAAATTGTCAGTCAAGCAAGGTTATAATCCACAATGTTCAAAGTGTTCAAAATGTTCAACCTCCATGAAAACAGCTAAAAAGTCTTTCCCAGCCAGATATAATAAAAGGTCAAAATTTTCTTTCTCTCCCACTAGCTCTTGAGATTAAAAGTCCAAGCTCTGTAGGTGTTTATAGTCTAAAATGGTCAGGGTGATAAGTATGCCAAAATATTTTCCTTTATTGCCAGCTGTTCTCCCTTGAGCTATGAGTCACCAAGCAGCCAGGAAGCTAGTTATAGTGCTGTACTCAATTCCACCAGTAGATGTCATTCAAAATCCATTTTCCACTCTTATGACAAAGGATTGATTTCTTATATTTCACCTCAATGTTTTTTTCCCCAAAGAGAAAATCTTAACAATTATCTCAGTTCTCGAATTTATCAAAACTGTAGCTTCATGTTACTTTCACTGCGATATTGTGTATTTCTGTCCCCCATAGAAATTAAAATGCCACTTCCATTCACATTTGGAGGTTTTTAGCTTCTTGGGAGCTTTTCCTAGGATATTTAGTTGTAAAATAGTAAAGAATGGATCAATATGCTTACTCAGTTTCAAACATGCTGTTTATGATTTATTAATTGGTGCATTTCTTCTTCAGCAGCTAATGGCTGGCCACAGTAATGTAGCCACTCTTTCCCCTGCCAGTTTGGAGGGCTTTTATTGGACTGAATGGAAAGACCTCCATCTTTCTCCTTCTTCATCGCCTCTTCAGGGCGACTTTAGGCCCTTTTTAGGGTCCCCAGTAGGGCAAAATAGGGTGCAGAAGGCAGATCCCTGCCTTCCTGCATCCATTTCACTGTGATGCAAAACCGGAAGTTGCTGTCTTCTCTCTTTAGTGGACCTACAGTTTCCTTGACTTTTTTCTTATTATTTATATGTTGAAAGAAACTTTTTTTTATTATCTTTGACTTTTGTTGCAAGTCTTTGTTTGTTCTGAGCCTTTGCTTTTCTGACTTCTTTGCAGATTCTGGCTATTTGCTGATAATCAGCCTTAGTTATGTGTCCCTTTTTTGTACTTATCCTTTTTGTCTTTGAGTTTATCAGAGATCCTTGTACAGCCATGATGGTTTCTTGTTAGATTTTTTCTTTTTTTTTTCTTTTTCAGTGGTATTGTGATGGATTGGGCTTTTATGATCATATTTTTCAGAGTTTCCCAAGCTTCTTGAGTTGCTTTCCCCTTCTGGATTTTCATTCAAAGAATCTTTCCTAAGTTCTCTCAGAGTTTGTTAAAATCAGCTCTTTTATAATCTAAGACTCGTGTCATTATGTTTTATTGCTTGTGTTTGCATTATATTGAATTCCAGTATGACATGGTCACTGTCACCCAAGGTTCCTGCAGATTCAACTCCCTCTATCACATCTTCTCTGTTCATGAGAATTAAGTCCCATATGGTTGTCCCTCTAGTTCCCTCCTGTACCTTTTGGACAACAAAGTTGTTGGCTAGGTTGGTCAGGAATCTGTTCGATTTCTCACTTGGTGCAGTTAGTCTTCCAGTTGATGTCAGGGTAATTTAAGTCTCCCATTACTATTGTAGTGTGTTTCCTACATATATTTGTTAATGGTTAGCAAAAAGTACATCTATTTTTTCTGCTTGGTTGGGTGGGCTGTAGTATAAATCTATGGCAATGTCATTCTTTTTTTCTTTTATATTGATTCATATGCATTCTAGGTGGTTTTCATCTTTGGTATCATGCATTTCTGTAGCAATATAGTAGTCTTTTACATATAGTGCAATTCCATCCCCTCTTTTATGGGGTCTGGTTTTTTTTTTAACAGAACTGTTATCTACTGGGCTCTTAAATAATACCATGTGGGTTGCTGGAACAGCTAACGGCTCTCAGCAACTGAGATTACAAGTCTCCTGTGCTGCAATTGGCTATCTCCAGGCGGCAATGGTTGATTCAAACCTATTGGCTGCCACCTAGGGGCTAGACTATATATTTTGGCTAGTTGCAGCCTTTTCCCCAGTACAGTTTCTGCACGAAATAAACTATGAGTTAACTTGTACTCAGCTTCGTGTCTTCATTCCTGCGCCAAAGAACCCGCTATTTAACAGTGGCAATGAAGGTGGGATCCTGCTTCACTGACTAAGAGTTGAAGTTACAAGGGAAAGGCAGTGCATGCCGGAGGGAAAAGGCATCCCCCCCCCTCTCAAGGTTGGCTAGCAAGCTACGCTAGCGACCTCATGCTCAGTGGACTCATTTCCTGAGCCTGGAGGCAGGATCCAGAAGAATGCAGGAACCAGCAAAAGAATGCCGAAGGTCAGGAAACAGAGAATTCGACATGAAATACCTGGAGGAATGGCCATCATATCTATCACAAGTAGAAAACTACCTCAGGGCCAATCAGATCGTGGAAGAAGAACTGAAGGCTGCAACGCTACTCTGCGTGTGCAGCCCAGCAACCTTTGATTTGGCCGAGAACTTTTCATGCCAACACCAATCGAAGCAGTCTCCTATGCAGACCTCAAAAAGAAGCTAACCGGGCACTTCCAGCCCAAGATGTCTGAAATGGCTTGGCAGTTCAAGTTCGACTAAGAGTGCAGCAACCGGGTGAATCAGCTTCTGAGTTTATAGTGGGCCTGAGGCAGGCCGCACGCCTTTGCAAATTTTCAAATTTAGAAGACCGGCTCGTCTGCAGCCTATGGGACAGAACACTTCAGCAGAGACTCTTTGCTAGGCCAAATTTAATGTTTTCTGAATCACAAGACGAGGTGATGGACGACGAAGCTGCCAGTGGCACCGTTCAAACAGTGCAGCCTGCCAAATTGACAAAGTTTGAAGAACTGGTCCACCGAGAAGACGCCAAACATACTGAAGAATTCTCCAAGGAGGAAGAACCTGAAATCAACCAACTCCAAAAGCAGCCCAACACGCAACACCGAAACAGCCAGCACCGAGAGGACAATTATAAGGCAGTTCTCTTACCGAGATGTAAGGGGTGCAGCGGCAACCATTTTCGCACCAACTGCAGATTTCGATTAGCCACGTGCAGAGCTTGCAGAAGGAAAGGTCACATCGCAATGGTTTGCAGAGCCCACCAGAGAGACCGGCCACCCAAACACCAGTTGGAAGAACTGACTAGGAGAGGTACTAGGGCCCAGGGTCCAGTTAGTGTGGGTTTTTTCAGAAGCCGTAGAAGCGTATGCCATACTGGGGCTCGACGCCCCGTCAAACCCAAACTTAAGCTCATGATAGAGCTACAAGGAGTTCCATGTAAGATGGAATTGCACTCTGGCTCAGCAGTTTCAATTATTTCTCAAGACACTTTTAACTTCATGTGTAGGCGCAGTAAAAATTGGGCCAAACTAAGACCCTCAGATATAATCCTAACGGATTTTCAAAATGCTCACGTTAAAGTTTTGGGAGAAGCCACCTGGTTGGTAAAGTTTAAATGGTTTTTGGGGCACCTGGATGTAATAGTAGTAGGGGGCCAGAGAATGAGTCTCATTGGACTCAATTGGTTTGATGCCTTAGGTATTCAGATTACTGGCATAAACCAGACACAAACTGCAGACCTCGCGTCAGTATGCAAGGAATATGCGCATGTTTTTGATTCAACCCTAGGCACATACACAGGCCCGCCTATTTCATTTAAGTTAGATCCCAACGTAGTTCCAATCAGGGTTAAGCCTCGTAGGGTCCCCTTTGCCTTAAAACATAAAATTGATTCCAAAATCGATAAGCTCGTAGAACAGGGCGTGTTACAGCCTGTTGATGGTGGGGAGTGGGAAACTCCTATAGTCACCCCACTTAAAGCCAACGGGGAAGTTCACATTTGTGCTGACTATAGATGCACTCTAAATAAAGCCTTCAACCAACACGCTTACCCAGTCTCAGTGGTCAATCATATTTTAGCCTCCTTGCAAGGGGGTACTATCTTTGCCAAACTTGATTTAGCACAGGCCTATCAGCAATTGCCGGTTGATGAGGCCACAGCCATGGCTCAAATGATTGTGACTCACAGGGGGGCTTTCAAAGTTAAACGCTTACAGTTTGGAGTCAGTGTTGCACCGGGTATTTTTCAGGGAATCATGGAGCATACACTCAAGGGTATTCAGGGTGTCTGCCCTTATTTTGATGATGTTCTTATTGCAGGGGAATCCCCAGAAGTGTTGGCTAGTAGGCTCAGGGCTGTCTTGCAGAGGCTTTGCGAAGCAGGCCTCAAATTAAAAAAGAACAAATGTAGTATTGGGGTTTCTTCAACAGAATTCCTGGGTTTTCAAATTGATGCTAATGGCATTCACCCCACTGATTTTAAAGTGAAGGCCATTAAAATGGCTCCTAGGCCTAAATCAAAAGGAGAGCTACAAGCATTCTTGGGCCTCCTAAACTTCTATCACACATTTTTACCTCATAAGGCAGCAATAGCAGAGCCCCAACACAGGCTTTTAGAGAAATGGACTAACTTATATGAAAAAAGTTTCCACGACTTAAAAGCACTATTGTCAGAAATGTCCACTGTATCTCACTACAAAGAGTCTAAACCTGTATGTCTTGCATGTGATGCATCTCCCTATGGGGTGGGGGCAGTTTTAAGTCACATAGAAAAAAATGGGAAACAGGTTCCTATAGCATTTTACTCAAGGACGTTGTCCTCTGCTGAGTGCAACTATGCTCAGATTGACAAAGAGGCCCTGGCCATCGTTGCTGGAATAAAAAACTTCCATGACCAGGGATTTCACAGTATACACTGACCACAAACCTCTGTTGGGACTTTTCACAAGAGACAAAACTCCCCACATACAATCTCCAAGAATGCTGAGATGGTCTATTTTCCTATCTGCATACAGTTTTAAATTAATTCACAAACAGGGCAAGGAAATGGGCCATGCTGATAGCCTCAGCAGACTACCACTGCCACTAATGGATCCTGATCTGGCTCCAGCTGCTAGAATATTGTCCATACCTGAATTTCCCCTCCATGCAGGGGACATTGCTGCTGAAACTGCCACAGATAAAATACTTAGTAGAGTGTTGTATACACGGGCTGGTTGGTCGAAGCTCAAAATTTCAGAGCTATTTTGTCAGGAGGCATGAGTTATCTGTACATAAAGGGTGCATTTTATGGGGAAATAGAGTCATAATTCCCACTTCCCTCAGAGACAGGGTTTTACAATCATTACATGAAGGCCATCCAGGCATTGTCTGAATGAAAGCTTTAGCTAGAAGCTACCTCTGGTGGCCTGGCCTTGATAAGGCCATTGAGGCTCAAGTCCATGGTTGTTATATATGCCAGCAATCTAGGCCTGAAATGCCACAGGCCCCAGTTCACAGGTGGGAGGAAATGCACACTCCCTGGTCTAGGGTTCACATAGATTACGCTGGGCCCTTCAGGGACAGCTCTTCCTTATAGTAGTGGATAGCCACTTAAAATGGCTGGAAGTAATTCCAGTTCCTAACATGACTACTGCTAGGACCATCCAGGTGCTGAGAAAACTCTTTGCCACACATGGGTTGCCAGATGTCTTAGTTTCAGACAATGGGGCCCAATTCACTGCTGCTGAATTTCAGGCCTTCCTTAGAGCTAATCTCATCAGACATGCAACGTCTGCACCTTGTCATCCATCTTCTAATGGTCAAGCTGAACGCATGGTGAGGACAATGAAGGAAGCACTCAAGCGCACTGTCACAGGTGACTGGAATTACAGATTGGCAGATTTTTTACTCTGCCAGCATTCTATGCCCTGCACTGCTACAGGCAAAAGTCCCGCAGAACTACATTGGGGAGGTGTTTGATTACTAAACTGGACAGGCTGCATCCAGATAGAGTGGCAGCAGAAGCCTCTCAACCAAAACCCCTGAGGGGGCTGCACATGGGTGATTGGATTTGGGCCAGGGACTATGGTAAAGGGAATCTGTGGGTTCCTGGTCAAATTACTAAGGCATCCGGACCCCTATCTTATGAACTGGGGTTGGAGGGAGGGCGAGTTGTCAGATGACACATTGGTCAGCTCAGGAAACGGTTTCCAGAATGGCCACTAAGTGAGGACTACATCATAAGTCCCTCCCAAGGTCCTCAAACTTGCGGCCAAGCCAGTCCTCACATGGATGATCAGAACTTTCTTTTCTTAACTGAGGCAGAACCAGAGGGAGAACTGGGGAGCCCTGGAATGCAACATGGGTCCCCTGAAGGAGCAAGCCAACCAAACTTCAGCAACCGTTGTGCCTACTCTGCCGAACAATCTGACTCTGGGGTGGGCCAACCTGGAGAGGGGAGCCAGAGTGCATCGAATCCCCTTGACTCAGGAGCACAAAGGGTCACAAGTCTACCCAGCCCACTGGGTAAGCTGGTAGACCACAAAGTGATGGGAACTCCAAGACATTCCTCTAGGGCACACAAGCCTCCTTCATATCTTGCAGATTACGTTGCAAAATAAAGAGCTATATATTGTTGTAATTCCTGTTGCCAGTACACTACAGAAACTAGCGCTATGATGTAACTGTCTAACAGTGCCATTTCTGAAGCCTATTCAGTGAGACATTGTTTAATAACATTGTAATCCTATATTGTTCTTTTTACTTTTATTATTATTATTATCACTTTTATTTTAGTGTGTTTGGATAATAAGTCTTGACAATTGTTGAGACTAATTGGTGTTATTATGGTCTGGTCTAAAAGGGGAGGGGTGTTGTGTACTGGGCTCTTAAAGAATACCATGTGGGTTGCTGGAGCAGCTAACAGCTGCAATTGGCTATCTCCAATTGATTAAAACCTATTGGCTACCACCTAGGGGCTAGACTATATATTGCGGCGAGTTGCAGCCTTTTCCTCAGTACAGTTTCTGCATGAAATAAACTATGAGTTACCTTGTACTCAGCTTCAAGTCTTCATTCCTGCGCCAAAGAACCCACTATTTGACAAGAACAAATGCATGCAAAGCCAGAATTGAGAAGGCAGCAACAGGAGAAAAAAAATCCACCTTTCTAAAGAAGCTGAAGAGACAGTAGACCACCTAGTTAGCTGCTGCAAAAAGATAACACAGACTGATTACCAATAACAGTGTGATAAAGTAATAACAGTGGCACATAGGAAAATCTAGAAGAAATACTATTTGCCTGCACCAAAAAATAGTGGGACCACAAAATGGACAGAAAATGAAAAATTGAAGTGCTCTGGGTCTTTAGAATTCAAATAGATAGGCACCTGACTCAGCTATTGTTTCATTGTAATCTACAATCTCAAAAATGCTAGGCACCAGTAAAATTTATGAAGGAAGAAAACATATTCTTTTTCCTAACACCACAAAGCTTTTGACTATGTTGTCATAGAACGCACAGAATGGTGTTACAGCACCTTTTTTTGATGGATTTTCAACTTCTGCTGCCCCCAGTAGGGGAACTGTGCTGGACCACTATATATTCAGCTGCTCCATTTTATATCTAGTTTAGGAAGCAAGAACTCTGTTAGTGTATTTAGCATTTATAGGGTTAATACAGCATCCTTAGCAGCATTGTATGTAAGAACATGTAGCATTTATAGGGTTAATGCTATTTCCTCAGGAGATGACTTATGGGAATTGTAGTGTAGCTGTTTAGTGAATACCATGGTTTCTAGTTAAGTGGGTGGAGTTTCATAGTTTACTACAGTATTTCCTGGCTGTGTGCCAGGCTTGTAAGCCCTTTCTACTACCTATGCTACACATGTGCCTAGCAGCTGTAATCAAGTAAAACTGATGAGATGGAGGAATTACTCCTTTTTTACCTATGAAAATGGACAGATATGATTGTGACTGGACCAGTCCACAGCAAAGTACGTTTGCCTAGATTATCTGGAAAAATTTATTTCTGAAGACCCATTTTGTTGAGTTACACTGTATGATTTCTGGAATTATAAAACATCTCAATTCTGGGAGCCACAACAGTAAAAAAGGAGTAACTCTCCAGTCTCCAGCTGGCCACAGTAACAAAAAATGATTTATTTATACATCTCTGCAGGAAGAAAATTTGTATCTCTATAAATCGCAGTTTCTTCCTGTCTTCACTCTAAATTTGTATCTCTATGAATTGCAGTCTCTTCCTGTCTTTCTTTCTATTGGGGCCCGGTGCCTTAGTAAGCCTTGCCTGTTAATTGCTAAGAGATCAAACCTCGCCAGCCTTTGCTCGGAATGAATGGAATGTATTTAGAGTCACAGAAACATGCAATTAACTCTTTGCATGCTTGCTGGCAAAGGTTTTAGTCCCTACAAACAAGCTTTCTGCCTGCCACTGAGTCTGCTAGCCTGCACTGCAAAGTAGAATGAGAGCATGTCTGTTTGTTTGTGAAAGATATTGGTGCACAGGAGATAAGATTAACTCTTAAAAATTTCTCACTTTTTGGCTGAAAGATGGAAGTTTTCAATTACAAAAGAGACTGTTGGCCCTTGTGTGTTCAGCCATGGCTATCTTCATTAAGAGGCTTTAAAGGAATGATTCCCCTTCAATGAAAAACATGCATCTGTGCTCAAATTTGTGTTTGAAGCTGATTAATGATACAGCATTTTAAAGCAAGTTGTTGTTGTTAGCTGCGAAGTCCTGTCCAAATCATCCCTATGGACAATGTTCCTCCAGGCCTTCCTGTCCTCTACCAACTTCTGGAGTCCATTTAAGCTCACGCTTACTGCTTCAGTGACTCCATCCAGCCACCTCATTCTCTGTTGTCCCCTTCTTCTATTGCCCTCAATCTTTCCCAGCATTAGGCTCTTCTCCAGTGAGTCCTTCCCTCTCATTAGGTGGCCAAAGTATTTGAGTTTTAACTTCAGGATCTGGCCTTCTAAAGAGCAGTCAGGGTTGATCTCCTCTAGGACTGGCCAGTTTCATCGCCTTGCAGTCCAAGGGACTCTCAGGAGTCTTCTCCAGCACCATAGATCAAAGGCCTCAATTCTTTGGTGCTCAGCCTTTTTTATGGTGCAGCTTTCACTGCCATACATTGCAACTGGGAAGACCATAGCCTTGCCTGTACGCACTTATGTTGACAGGATGATGTCTCTGCTTTTTAGTGTGCTGTCTAGATTTGACATTGCTTTCCTCCCCAGGAGCAAGCGTCTTTTAATTTTTTGGCTGTAGTCCCCATCTGCAGTGATCTTGGAGCCCAGGAAAATAAAATCTGTCACTACCTCCA
>JAKJMR010000722.1:690007-700885 GCA_024449315.1 Daboia siamensis
TCTTCCGGCAATCCTAATTCCAACTTTTGATTCATCTAGCCCTGCCTTTCTCATGATGTGCTCTGCATATAAGTTAAATAGGCAGGGCGACAGTATACAGCCTTGCTGGACTCCTTTCCCAATTTTGAACCAATCAGTGGTTCCGGGTCCAGTTCTCACTGTTGCTTCTTGGCCCACATATAGGTTTCTCAAGAGACAAATAAGATGGTCTGGTACACCCATCTCTTTAAGAACTTGCCACAGTTTGTTATGATCCACACAATCAAAGGCTTTAGCATAGTCAATGAAGCAGAAGGAGATGTTTTTCTGGAACTCCCTAGCTTTCTCCATGATCCAGCGTATGTTGGCAATTTGATCTCTAGTTCCTCTGCCTCTTCGAAATCCTGCCTGTACTTCTGGTAGTTCTCGGTCCACATAATGCTGGACTCTAGCTTGTAGGATTTTAAGCATAACTTTACTAGCATGAGAAATTAGTGCAATGGTGCGGTAGTTTGAACATTCTTTGGCACTCCCTTTCTTTGGAATTGGAATGTAAACTGATCTTTTCCAATCCTGTGGCCACTGTTGAGTTTTCCAAATTTGCTGGCAAATTGAGTATAGCACTTTTACTGCATTGTCTTTTAAGATTTTTTGAAAAAGCCTTTGATCAATTGGATTGGCAATTTTTGATGAAAGTATTAGAGAAAATGGAATTTGGGGATACATTTTTACAACCAATTAGGGCAATGTATCAAAAGCAAACAGCCCGTATAATAGTTAATAATAGCTTGACTGAATTATGCAATATTGAAAAAGGTACAAGGCAGGGGTGCCCGTTGTCACCTCTATTATTTGTTTTAACATTGGAAATATTACTGATTAAAATACGTGATTCAGATAAAATTAAGGGAATCCAAATAAGAGATCAGGATTATAGACTGAGGGCGTTTGCAGATGATCTGATTGTTACGGTAACTCAGCCCGATTATTAAGTTGTAGAATTGATGGAGATAATAACGCAATATGGGAAAGTTTCTGGATTCAAGATCAATATACAAAAACTAAAATATTGTCTAAAAATATGACAGTATCACAAAAGGCTGTTTTAGAAGAGCTAACGGGATTTGAAATAGTTAAAAGGGTTAAATAATTGGGGGATATATTTGTGAGCCTCAAATGTGAAGTTATATAAAAATAATTATGAAAAGTTAGGGGAAAAGTACAAAAAGAATTAGATAGTTGGAAAACATTACAATTATCTTTATTGGGAAGAATTGCAGCAGTGAAAATGAATGTTTTGCCAAAATTTTTATTTTTATTTCAAATGATACCTATACTTAAAAAGGATTTAAATTTGGAGGAATGGCAAAAAGGAGTTAATAAATTTGTTTGGGCAGGGAAAAAGCCACGAGTTAAATTTAGTTGGTAGCAAGATACGCGTGAAAGAGGTGGTCTTAAAATGCCTAATCTCAAATTATATTATGAGGCTGCTGCCTTGTCAGCGATAAGTGACTGGTTTAATTTAACACAAGCGAGAATATTAAAACTTGAGGGTTATGACTTGTTATTTGGATGGCATGCATATTTATTGTATGATAAGAAGGTGGATAACGTGTTTAAGATACATATTTTAAGGTATGCTCTGTTGCGAGTTTGGAAAAAGTATAGACACAAGTTAAATTATAAGATACCTATTTGGGCAATACCTAAACATGCAATAGAAAATATAAATGTTGGATTTAAATATGATGTGATTACATATAAGGAAATTTTAAGTTTTGAGAGGAATGTATGGCAATTAAAGTCATACAACATCTTAAAAGAAGAAAGGATCGTACAAACCTGGTTTCAGTATGGGCAATTACAGGCTAGGTGGAAAGAGGACCAGAAAACTGGTTTTTCAATAATTGATGAAAATTTGGTAAAGCAAATTAAAGATCAAGGTCAAGCACATATAAAAAGGATATATCTTGCATTGATAGAAATTGATTCAGAGACGGAACTTGTTAAAGATTGTATGATAAAGTGGGCTCAGAATTTTCAAGAAGTTATCACAATGGATACTTGGGAAAAGTAAAATTTACACAGGCCCAAAATCTAAGAGAGAACTTTTACAAAATGTTTTATAGGTGGCACTTAGATCCTAAAAAATTAGCAAGTATGTATCCGAACTGTCAGCCCAAATTTTGGAGGTGTGGTTGTGAGGATGCAACGTATTTTCATATATAGTGGACTTGTAAAAGGGTTAAAGCTTTTTGGATTAAACTTTGGTGGAATTTGCAAAAAATATTCAAGAAAAGGATAAAGGTTTGTCCGCAACTGTTTTTATTGGGTATTATCATAGATACTATCATTGTGGATACTAGGTTGATGTTGAATTTAATTACGGCAGCGAGACTTTTGGTAGCGCAATATTGGAAGAAGGAAGAACTGCCGACTATAGAAGAATGGACTTTAAAAGTATCCAACTTGGCGGAAATGGCAAAGATCTCAGCGTATTTGAAGGACCAATAGCAACAGAGATACATTGTGGAGTGGAGAAGATGGATTGATTATATCCAGAATAAATATGGGACTAAAAAGTTTCATTTAGCATTTGAATAAGTAGCGGATATAATGTATAACTAGCTTGTAGTCATTTTATTAAGAGTTAAAGTGCGATAGAATTTAATATTTTATAGTTGCTTGCATATTTTAGATTATGTTTGTTTGTATTTTTATACCTTGTATTTTGCTCTGGGAAGTCAGGGAGGGGGGAGGGGAGGGGAAGGTTGGGGTGGTTGGGGAGAGGGGAGGGGGAGGGGGGGGTTGTATTCAAAAATGTATTGTAAAACTTTTCAATAAAAAAAAATAAGATTTTGAATAGCTCAGCTGGAATACTGTCACCTCCACTAGCTTTGTTGTTGCTCAGCTTTTCTAACGCCCACTTCACTTCACATTCTAGGACAGACATGTCAAACACAAGGCCCGCGGGCCACAAACGGCCCGCCACATGATTGAATCCGGCCCGCACAACTCTCCTGGAAATTACAAAGGTCCGGCCCCCACCACCTTGGTGCCGGCCCGGCTGAGCACTTGCTCAGTAGGAGGCAAGTGCACGTGGGCTGGTGGAGCCCAGCACCATTTGCAGCTGTTAGTCTCCAGGTAGGTAGGAGGGAGTGAGGTAGGATAGGGGGGAAGGGAGCAACACCCAGCCGGTGAGGGGGAGAAGTGCCCAGGCAGGAAGACAGACTTGAGGCAGCCAGAGAAAGAGCCGCAGATGGCTCCTCTGCCGGGCTGGCTGGAAAAGCTGGAACGGATCTCCCATTTGGTCTGCGCAGGGAAAGCAGGACCAACTGGAGGAGAAGCTCCAGCCGGAGGTAGAGTGTGATTTTTTACAGGCTGGGGTCTGGGTGTCTTTCCTTCTAAAGTTGAAGAGCAGTCTATCCCAACTTGAAAGGCAGGCGGGGAACGCAGTAGCCAGAGCAGCTCCTTAGCTCTAAGGATGCATTTGACTCGGGAAATGGTCAGGCTGGCTGGAAAACCTGGAGCGGATCTCCCATTTGGTCTGCGCAGGGAAAGCGGGACCAATTTATTATTTATTTATTTTTGGGACTTATATGCCGCCCTATCTCCCGAAGTACTCAGGGCGGCTAACAACAATAAAAATACAATAATACAAAAGTTTAAAAAAAAAAAAGAATTAAACTAGCAGCCCCAATAAGTTAAAAACATTTTAAAAATCCCTGTCAGTCCAGGTCAGCCTGATGGAAAAGGAATGTTTTAAGGCCGCAGCGAAAGGACTGGAGAAGCTCCAGCCGGAGGCAGAGTATGATTTTTTACAGGCTGGGGTCTGGGTGTCTTTCCTTCTAAAGTTGAAGAACAGCTGCAGTCTATCCCAACTTGAAAGGCAGGTAGGAACGCAGTAGCCAGGGCAGCTCCTTAGCTCTAAGGATGCCTTGGACTCAGGAACTGGGCGGGTGGGCGGGCTGGAAAACCTGGAGCGGATCTCCCATTTGATCTGTGCAGGGAAAGCGGGACCAATTGGAGGAGAAGCTGCAGCCGGATATTTTACAGGCTGGGTCTGGGTGGTATAGTAGAGCTGAGCACTAAAAACTGTTTTTGCCACCCTGCCTGCCCCTCAGGGACACTACTGCCAAGTTTCTTTCAGCAGGAGTCATGCTGGGGCATACCCAGATGCTCCTTTGCGCCTCAACTGTTCCAGAGTAGGTGCCACCCTTGGCTCTGTGAACACCACAGCCCTGGGCCTTGGTGGCCTGGGAATGTCTCCAGATTTCTGTGGAGGAGAAAATGTGCTGTCAGTTTCAAAGTCTCCTTGTGCCCTTCAGTGCAAGCAGGCCTGGGGCTGCGGAGAGTTGGGAGGGTGAGGCAGAATGCTGGGCAGCCCTTTGGAGCCACAAGAGTGAGGCAGCAGCCACGCTCCTGCAATTTTGGGCAGTGCCCAGACTGGCTCCATCCCTCTGTCCTGGAGTTGCTCCCCCCCACATGTTCCCAGCCTGGATCACATGCCGCTGGCCTCCTTTTCCACGGGCCATCCCTGCCAGTGCCCCCATGAGCCCCATCCCCTTGCCCCCTAGGTCCCCAAACCACATTATGCTCAGTCTGATTCTTGGTGGAAAATATGTTGAAATCAATGGAGGGATGTTTTGGGTCTCCCCCAAAGGACAGACTGACAGACCTTGAAAGAACTAACCAGCATTGCTTGCAAAAGCTAAATTTTGGATGGATATTTCAGGGATTTTGAACTCTATTTCTGGGCTTCATGGACATAGGAGAGTTGTTGGGAAAAAATGGAGCAAGTGGTTCCTTGTTTCCTATTTGGGAAAGCTTGATTTCTCCCCCCCTCCTTGCAATGAGAGACTGGAAGGCAGCTCTGAAAATATCAGAATCTGATCAGAAATGGAGGCTGAGTAGTCCTTGTGGCTGCTAGACCAGCTTCTGAGTGATGGTGGATTGCTGATTTTTTCCTCCATCCATGGATGAGTGGAAATGGGGATTCCCTTTCAAGAAGGGCCAGCCTCCCTCATGCAGGTCTGGGAAGTGCTGCTCCCTGCCTCCTCTTGCTCTCCAGAGATCTGTCAAGGCAGAAGAAGGTTCTCTCTCTCCCTCCCCCCCCCTCTCTCTCTCAGCTTGGAGACTAGGAGGCTATCTACATCTGAGCTAACAAACTACCAATCATGCCTAGGCTTGGGAAGAAGGCCCTTTCCATCCTCTGCACATGCTTGGCTGCAGATGTTTGGGGAGGTGAAGAGCTTGTGGGGCAATGAGATTTCCCCACATGAAATTAGCTGGTGCAACTTGTTCTCTCCTGACCCAGGCATTTCGAGTAAGCTGTGCTGAGTGAGCAGCACTGAGCTGGCCATGCCCACCCGGCCACGCCCACTTGGTCACACCCACCCGGCCCCCCAAGGGCAACCATAATGCTGATGTGGCCCTCAATGAAATTGAGTTTGACACCCCTGTTCTAGGATGTCTGGCTCGAGATCAGTGACCACCTCATTGTGATTATCAGGGACATTAAGCTCATTCTTGTATAGTTCTTCTGTGTAATTTTGCCACCTCTCCTTAATTTCTTCTGCCTCTGTTAGGTCCCTGCCGTTTTGGTCCTTTATCATGCCCATTTTTCCATGAAATGTTCCCTTCATCTCTCCAATTTTCTTGAAAAGATCTCTGGTCCTCCCTATTCTATTGTTTTCTTCTGTTTCTTTGCACTGTTCATTTAAGAAGGCATTCTTATCTCTTCTAGCTATTCTCTGGAATTCTGCATTCAATTGGGTGTATCTTTCTTTTTCTCCCTTGCCTTTCGCTTTCCTCCTTTCCTCAGCTATTTGCAAAGCTTCCTCAGACAGCCGTTTTGCTTTCTTAAATTTCTTTTTCTTTGGGATAGTTTTGGTTGCTACCTGTTGTACAATGCTGTGAACCTCTGTCCATAGTTCTTCAGGCACTCTGTCTATCAGATCTAATTCCTTAAATCTATTTGTCACCTCTACTGTATATTCAACAGGGATATGATTTAATTCATACCTGGATGGCCTAGTGCTTTTTCCTACTTTCTTCAGTTTAAGCCTAAACTTTGCAATGAGAAGCTCCTGATCTGAGCCATTCAGCTCCTGGTCTTGTTTTTCCTGACTGTATAGAGCTCCTCCATCTTTGGCTGCAGAGCATACAGTCAATCTGATTTCTGTGTTGACCGTCTGGTGATGTCCATGTGTAGAGCCGTCTCGGGTTGTTGGAAAAAAGTGTTTGCTATGACCATCGTATTCTCTTGACAAAATTCTATCAGCCTGTGCCCTGCTTCATTTTGTACTCTGAGGCCAAACTTGCCTGTTATTCCGGTTATCTTTTGGCTTCCTACTTTAGCATTCCAATCCCCCATGATGATAAAAACATCATTTTTGGGTGTTAGTTCTATAAGGTGCTGTAGGGCTTCATAGTACTGGTCAATTTCATCCTCTTCAGCACTGGTGGTTGGGGCATAGACTTGGACTACTGTGATATTGAATGGTTTGCCTTGGATTCGAACTGAGATCATTCTGTCATTTTGAGGATTGTATCCCAGTATTGCTTTTCCTACTCTTTTATTGACTATGAAGGCTACTCCATTTCTTCTGAGGGATTCTTGTCCACAGTAGTACCTGATGTTCATCTGAATTAAATTCACCCATTCCTGTCCATTTTAGTTCGCTGATACCTAAGATGTTGATGTTTAGTCTTGTCATCTCTTTTTTGACCACGTCCAGCTTTCCTTGATTCATGGATCTTACATTCCAGGTTCCTATGGAGAAAAAATCTTTACAGTATCGGACTTTCCTTTCACCACCAGACACATCCACAGCTGAGCGTCCTTTCGGCTTTGGCCCAGTCGCTTCCTTCTTTCTGGCGCTACTAGTACTAGCCCTCTGCTCTTCCCCAGTAGCATATTGGACACCTTCCGACCTGAGGGGCTCATCTTCCAGCGTCATATCGTTTTGCCTTTTGGTACTGTTCATAGGGTTTTCATGGCAAAGATACTGGAGTGGGTTGCCATTTCCTTCTTCTGTGGATCATGTTTTGTCAGAACTCTCTGCTATGACCTTTCCATCTTGGGTGGCCCTGCACGGCATAGCTCATAGCTTCATTGAATTACGCAATCCCCTTTGCCACGACAAGGCAGTAATCCATGAAGGGGTTTAAAGCAAGAGACACTTTTAAATCTTTCTACCTGACTAAAAGCTGTATTTTACTCAAAAGGAGAAAGTTTGTTCATTTGCAATAAACCCTTTTTTAAAGACAACTCAGAGCGGGCAGCCCAACCCCTCCTGCTTGCATAATTCAGCATCGTTAGAAGCAAGCATTCGTCTTTACCCCACCTCTCTGCCTCAGCCTTAAAAGGGCAGTAAAAGGGTAATGAAGTAATTACAGTAGTTGTCTTAGAAACTAGGCAACTGGTGGGAAAAAGCCACTCCTAGCCCTCAACCCCACCCTTGGGAATTAATGGAACGCAGTGAGACAAGAAAGCATTAGTTTCAAAGCAGGCAGCGGCCTCTGGTGGCCAAATTAAAATGAGGTCTGAGTTCCAGCTGTCTACAGAAAAATAGCAATAAGCCTACATAGACAGAAAAAGAGACATTCATTCAGACTTGTGACAAGGCATCCTTCTATGGAAATAAGACACATGACTTAGCAAAGAGTCCTAAAAGTATATGTGTTAAAACTCCAGAAGGGAGATTATTCATCATACCTATCCCAAGCATAGGCAATGCAACATTGGCCTCTGGTGGCAACCTGCAACAAGCCTCCATTTATGTTACCTGCAAATGAGGCCTAAACCAAAGCTAAGCTACCCAGTCCCCACTAGTTCAAAACGAGGGAAACAAGGAACAAATTAACCTTCATTAAATGGCAGTTTCACAGCCTACGCTTGGAATTTTAACTTTGGACAGGATGATCCTTAGAGGTTCCAGACCGGCTTACAACTTGTGGTCCTAAGAAGAAAAAATTGGGTGACCTTGTGTCCAAGTAAAGGCTAGGGGCAGTACTGAGTGGTAGCAACTTGCAATAACAGGCTTGCATTTACCTACAGACACCATCCTGGTGGGTGATCTGCAAATAACAGGCTTGCCTCTACACCCAGAAAGCACCCCCTAATGGTCAACAAGTGAATTTCGCTGAAGCCGCTACTCATGTAAACAGTGTCCCCTAGTGGTCATAGAGTAAACTTCTCTGAAGTTGCCACTTATGTAAACAGTGCCCTCTAGTGGTCAACAAGTAAACTTCGCTGAAGTTGCCACTCACGTAAACAGTGCCCTCTAGTGGTCAACGAGTAAACTTTGCTGAAGTTGCTACTCACATAAACAGTGTCCCCTAGTGGCTAAAGGGTGAACTTCCCTGAAGTCTCTAACCATGCAGACAGCGTCCCCTGGTGGTTAAAGAGTGACATTCACCGAATTAGTTAAAAATAGCTAGGAAGTTTTCTGAACCTGTCCTAGCCACGGCGGACTGTCCTATTGATTCAAAAGAACTGCTTCAAGCAATCAAACATGGAGCATTGCTGCAACCAGCCAGCCATGGAGAACTATTTGATTTGTACACAGAAGCTGACGCCCAAGCTTCGGTGAGGCCAAAGACATCCCAGAAACCCTATGACCTGAGGCAACAAAGAATGCCTACAAAAGTCATGTGGTCGAATCTGATAGAGAAATGGGATGTGTTCTGTAAGCACCACAAAAGAAATTGGGAGAAATTACAGGAACTCTGCCAAGTGCCTAAAGAGGAGCTTTTGCCCGAATGCGCTTTCATTGAAGGAGTTTTTCTCCAAATGGAAAGACTATGGGTGTTGTCTCAAAAAGGTCCAGTCCCAGCTAAGGGATACAACACTCAAAGAGGAAATGAAACAATTCAGGCTAGACAACAAGGAACTTGAGCATTTTTTAGAAAATAAAGAATGCCTCTCTGAGGTTGAATTACACATGAAAAAGACACCAATTGAGAAGGTTGAGTCCGAAGCGTCCCATCATTTGCATATGTCGTACCTGCGATCAAATGCGGCTCCCTCTCATACCTCTAAAAGGGTTTCACCCCTTTGTTATAACCCACCAACCAACTCCAAGACACCCAGTCACAGATGATAATCGGACAGGTCCATCTGCAACGGTGACAATTCCACAGCAGAAAGAGCAGCTGCTACAGGATGAGATTGCCAGGACTCAGGGCAGGCTAGAGTCTCTACTGCGTCAACAGGAAACAGCATCCTGAGGCATCACCTTCATGCCCGACCACGGAGGAGAATCTTGACCACCAGATGTGCCAACTGGCCAGGGAGCCAGCAACACACCATCCGAACAACAAGACCCCCCAACATGTAAGCACGCAAGAAGTCAGGCCTCCTCAGCTTAATGTAAAGGCAGAAGAATTCAGGCTAAACCTTCAAGAACCCTCATATGCAGACAACATGCTGAAGAACATCACCAGCCAACCCTGGCACATGCCCCCGCTCTTGGAAGCAATACACCACTTCCACCTAACTACACCCCCTATGCAGCACCAATATGTCTTTCAACATCTGGTGGAAGAAGGTGTGTGAAGGCATCCAGAGGTGTGTGAAAATTCTCTGATAAACCAGGGAAGGACTACTTATTGTGGAAGCAACATTTCAAAAATGCCCTCCACCTCGATAGGTTACACCCAGGCAAAGAGATTGGACTTATGACATCATGGCTGGGACCAAAATCTTTGAAGATAGTGGATGACATCTTCACATCCCAACTTAGTAACCCACACTGCACCCTTCAGGAAGCATGGGAAAGTACTATGGAGCACCCGCATTGACACAGTCCTTGTTCCTAAATTGTCTCTACTAATTCCCTAACATCAACATCAACAATCCTGGCCAGATTTGGGAATTCTCCAATTTACTTAAATGGCTCCAAACAGCACAAAAAAGTCCCACCATGCCAACACTTGTCTGTCTGGACCAGTTCGAGACGCAACACATTATCATCCAAAAACTACCAAGGGAGTTGCAGGACAAATGGCTCGATGAATTTGAGTTTTATGAGAAACAAGACTCTAGCAAACCTCCCCCCTTTGCTGTTCTTGTTGAATTTGTTTCCCGTCAACCACACCGGTACAATAATTCTTACCGCCTCAGCAACAATGGAAAATATTTTCCACTGGCCAAAAGGACCAGTCAGAACTCTGGGGCAACCAAGGGTCCATTCCAAACCACAAGGGACAAAACCCTTATTTCCGTGCACAAGAC
Source organism: Daboia siamensis (assembly GCA_024449315.1). Classification (NCBI taxonomy): domain Eukaryota; kingdom Metazoa; phylum Chordata; class Lepidosauria; order Squamata; family Viperidae; genus Daboia; species Daboia siamensis. Next base: position 700,227 of record JAKJMR010000722.1, read on the forward strand.
AGAGGTCAAAGAGACCTGGCCAAAGAAGACTTCAGACAAGCGACTGCCAAGGAAAACTCAACCTGAACCTCGACAATCAGTTAATGGCCTGACTTGTCCACTTCCTAAATCTTCACATGATCTGAACAGGTGTAGAGAATTTGTAAAGAAGTCCATGGATGAACGAAAGGCCCTACTCAAAGAGCACAGGATATGCTACAAGTGCTTTGAGTCTACAGACCACATAGCCAAAGACTGCACAGCTAAGGTGAAATGCCACCTATGCAACAGTGTCAAGCACCTGGGGGCCTTGCATTTAGACCATAGGTCAGCAACCTGCAGCTCTGGACCCACATGTGGCTCTTTCAGCCGTCTCCTGTGGCTCCCAGTCTCCGCCATGTGCAGTCCCCCCCAAAAAAAAGTGGGACTAAAAAAGTTCAACCAATCAATTCAAACTTCTCATGAAAAAAAAACTCGTGAAGTTTGAATTGATTGGTTGAACTTCTTTGGTTTGTGGGAATGCCCACAAACCTCTTTTCTTCTTTGGACTCCACATGGTGGCAGTGGAGGAAGAGACTGGAGGACTGCTGGAAAGGTGAGTGGGCCCATTTTCTGTCTGCTGCACCTTCCTCGGGCTCCCCTCCTCCAAACACACCGCTGCCATCTCACCCGACTCTCTT
>JAKJMR010000722.1:705885-717880 GCA_024449315.1 Daboia siamensis
AACAACAAGCAGACTTTTATAGTTTACTACATAGTAAGATTATTCAGTTGGATTATAAATCTTTTATTTTTATGGGAGATTGGAATGGTGTCTTGGATGTACGATTGGACAAGAGTGGTTCCTTTAGAAGTACTGCTATGCTAAACTGCCTAAATCCTTTTTTGAAATGAAGGATGATTTGGAGTTGCGAGATGTTTGGAGAGAGAGAAATCTGCAAGAAAAGGATTATACTTTTTTTTTCTGATAGACACCAATCTTTTTCTAGGATTGACTTCATATTAACTACCAATGATTTCTTTTCTAGGATTAAGAAGATAAAGATTTGTCCAAGAACTATGTCTGATCATAGTCCAGTCTGGTTAGAGATTGATAAGGGTAGTAGAGACAGACGTTCCTGGTGTTTAAATGAGAACCTGTTTAGAAATCAAGAAAATGTGGAAGAATGTAAAAAACAGATGAAGGTTTTTTTAAAAACTAATATGAATAAGGGTACTTCTATGGAAATGGTTTGAGATGCTAGTAAAGCTTACATGAGAGGTGTGTTAATATATTTGAACAATAAATATAGACGTGATCTGGAATTTAGGAGGAAAGAATTAGAAAATGAAATTAGGGAAAAAGAAAAGGCCTTGCTTCTGAATCCGTCGGATGTAAAAATTAAAGAGGTTATTAATTTACTAAGGGGACAGTTTGATAAGTTAATGGCTGATCAGGTGGCAACGAACCTACGGTTTGCTAGACATAATACTTTTTGTAATGCCAATAAACCAGGTAGATGGTTAGCTTACTTGTTAAGGAAGAAGCAAAGGGTTTCTAATATAGATAAAATAGAACGTAAGGGTAAGGTAGTGTATCAACAGAATCTTATTAAGGAAACTTTTGTTGATTTTTATTCTAAGTTATATGCTAGAGATCAGATTAATGAAGCAGATATTGATATATATTTGAGAAATGCTAGTATTTCGGTTCTTACACAAGAACAAAAGGAAGAGATGAATAAATTGATAACTGAGGAAGAAATTTTATTAGCAATTAAACAACTGAAAGTTGTTAGGAACGGATGGGTTGACTGCTGTGTATTATAAAAATTTACAGCTTGAAATGATAAAGCCATTAAGGGAATTGTTTCAGACAATTCAAATGGGAGGAGGGGTGCCTCAGTCTTGGAAAACTGCTTTTATCTCTTTGATTCCGAAGGAATATCAGGATATTACTCAACCAAGAAATTATAGACCAATATCACTTTTGAATACGGACTACAAGATATTTGCTAAGGTTTTAGCTAACAGATTAATGAGGGTACTGCAACAGGTAATTCATGGTGATCAAACTGGGTTTATAAGTGGTAGACAAATGAAAAATAATGTGAGGCATATAGTTGATCTGTTGGAATTTTTGGAAAGGAACAATCAGATCCCTGCAGCGTTGATCTTTTTGGATGCTGAAAAAGCCTTTGACCAATTGGATTGGCAATTTTTGATGAAAGTATTAGATAAAATGAATTTTGGGGATAAATTTTTACAAACAATTAGGGCATTATATCAAAAGCAAACAGCCCATATAATAGTAAATAATAGTCTGACTGAAGTATGTAATATTGAAAAGGGCACAAGGCAGGGGTGTCCGTTGTCACCTCTATTATTTGTTTTAACATTGGAAATATTATTGATTAAAATACGGGATTCGGAAAAAATTAAGGGAATCCATATAAGAGATCAGGATTATAGATTGAGGGCGTTTGCAGATGATCTGGTTGTTACGGTGACCCAGCCTGTAAATTCTGTTGTAGAATTGATGGAGATAATAATGCAATATGGGAAGGTTTCTGGATTCAAGGTTAATATACAAAAAACTAAAATGTTGTCTAAGAATATGACAGTATCACAAAAGGCTGTTTTAGAAGGATTAACTGGATTTGAAATAGTTAAAAGGGTTAAATACTTGGGGGTATATTTGTTATCCTCAAATGCAAAGTTATATAAAAATAATTATGAAAAGTTATGGGTAAAAGTTCAAAAAGAATTGGATAGTTGGAAAAAATTACAATTGTCTTTATTGGGAAGAATTGCAGCAGTGAAAATGAATGTTTTGCCGAAATTTTTATTTTTATTTCAAATGATACCTATACTTAAAAAGGATTCAAATCTGGAGGAATGGCAAAAGGGTATTAATAAATTTGTTTGGGCAGGGAAAAGGCCACGAGTTAAATTTAAGATTATGCAGGACACGCGTGAGAGAGGTGGTCTCAAAATGCCTAACCTTAAATTATACTATGAAGCTGCTGCTTTGTCAGTGATAAGTGATTGCATTAATTTTTCACAAGGAAGACTATTAAATCTTGAAGGTTATGATTTACTATTTGGCTGGCATGCGTACCTATTGTATGATAAAAAGGTGGATAAGGTGTTTAAAGCGCATATTTTAAGATATGCTCTGTTGCGAGTTTGGAAAAAGTATAGATATAAGTTAAATTATAAGATACCTCTTTGGGCAATACCAAAACACGCAATAGAAAATATAAATGTTGGATTTAAACATGATGTGATTACATATAAGGAAATTTTAAATCTGGAAAGGAATGTATGGCATTTAAAGCCGTATAATCTCCTATGAGGAGAAAAGATTGTTCAAACCTGGTTTCAGTATGGGCAATTACAGGCCAGGTGGAAAGAAGATCAGAAAACTGGTTTCTTAATGACTGATGAAAATTTGGTAAAGCAAATTAGAAATCAGGTTCAAGCAGATATTAAATGTATATATCTTGTACTGATAGAAATTGATTCAAAGAGAGAACTTGTTAAAGATTGTATGATAAAATGGTCCCAGAATTTTCAAGAAGTTATTACAATGGATATTTGGGAAAAGATTTGGGTGAGAAATGTAAAATTTACGCAAGCTCAAAATTTAAGAGAGAATTTTTATAAAATGTTTTATAGAGGGCATTTAGATTCTAAAAAACTAGCAAGTATGTATCCGAACTACCAGCCTAAGTGTTGGAGGTGTGGTGGTGAAGATGCAATGTACTTTTATATATGGTGGATCTGTAAAAAGGTTAAAGCTTTTTGGATTAAAATTTGGTGGAATATGCAGAAGATATTTAAGAGAAGAATAAAGTTTTGTCCGCAATTGTTTTTATTGGGTATTGTTACTGATACTACTGTTGTGGACACTAAGTTGATGTTGAATTTAATTACGGCAGCAAGACTTTTAGTAGGGCAATATTGGAAGAAGGAAGAACTGCCGACTATAGAAGAATGGACTCTAAAGTTTTCTAACCTGGCGGAAATGGCAAAGATCTCAGCGTATCTGAAAGACCATTCGCAACAGAGATATATCGTGGAGTGGAAAAAATGGATTGATTACATCCAGAATAAATATGGGATGAAAAAGTTTCATTTAGCATTTGAATAAGTATTGATGGGATATTTATATTGCTTGTAGTCATATTATACGAGTTAAAGTGCGATAGATTTAATAACCTATTGTTGTTTGCTTAGGGTAGAATATGTTTGTTTATACTTTTATACCTTGTATTTAGCTCTGGGAAGTCGGGGAGGGGGGAAGGGGAGGGAGGGAAGATTGGGGTGGGGTGGGAAGGGAGGGATGGGTTGGGGGGGTTGGAAGGGGTTTTGTTTTGTTAAAGATAAAATGTACTGAAAAACTTTTCAATAAAAAACAAAACAAAAAATAAACAGTCCAAGGAAAGCTTCTTCTATGCTCACTCTCCCAACACGCCTCAGACTGGTACAAGCCACTCCCATTAGAGCACAAGCAAGAGTGGGAGACATGGTGCAGATCCTTAAGTTGTCTCCAAAGCATCCACATACAGCGCACGTATGTACCCCTTCCACTTTCCACCACGATAAAGAAGAAGCTGCACGTATTCTCAGACGCTTCAGTGAAGGCAATAGCAGCTGTAGGATACATCAAAATCTACAGCGGGTAGAGCTGCAGCGTCGATTTTGTCATGGGAAAGGAGAAACTGGCACCACTACAAAGTCACACCGTACCCAGTTTAGAACTCTGTGGTGCTGTTTTAGCCATAGAAATAGCAGACATTATAACTAAAGCAATGGACCTTGAGTTTCAATCCACCATCTTCTACACAGATAGCAAGGTGGTGTTAGGCTACACTGACAATAGAAGCAGATGTTTCTATGTCTATGTAATTAATGGAGTAGAAAGGATCAGAAGATCTTCAAATCCTGAACAGTGACAATATGTGCCAACAGATCAGAATCCAGCAGACCAAGCTACATGGTCTATTTCTGCAGCACAGTTAGCAGACTCAGCCTGGCTAAAGGGTCCTGAATTCTTGGCTCATCCAGATAGCCAGGCGTCAGAAAAATTAGAACATTACAAGCTGCTAGACCCAGATCCCCCTTCATGGATTACTGCCTTGTCATGGTTAAGGGGCTTCCGTAATTCAATGAAGCTATGAGCCATGCCATGCAGGGCCACCCACCCAAGATGGACAGATCATACCAGAGAGTTCTGACAAAACGTGATCCACTGGAGAAGGAAATGGCAACCTACTCCAGTATCTTTGCCATGAAAAGCCCATGGACAGTATCAAAAGGAAAAAAAGATATGATGCTGGAAGATGAGCCCCTCAGGTTGGAAGGCGTCCAATATGCTACTGGGGACGAGAAGATGGCTAGTACTAGTAGCACCAGAAAGAATGAAGCAAATGGGCCAAAGCCAAAAGGATACTCAGCTGTGGATGTATCTCGTGGTGAAAGGAAAGTCCGATGCTGTAAGATTTTTTCTCCATAGGAACCTGGAATGTAAGATCAATGAATCAAGGAAAGCTGGATGTGGTCAAACAAGAGATGACAAGACTGAACATCGACATCTTAGGAATCAGCAAATTAAAATGGACAGCAAGAATCCCTCAGATGAAATGGAGTAGCCTTCATAGTCAATAAAAGAGTAGGAAAAGCAATACTGGGATACAATCCCCAAAATGACAGAATGATCTCAGTTTCAATCCAAGGCAAACCATTCAATATCACAGTAGTCCACGTCTATACCCCAACAACCGGTGCTGAAGAGGATGAAATTGACCGGTTCTATGAAGCCCTACAGCACCTTATAGAACTAACACCCAAAAATGATGTTTTTATCATCATGGGGGATTAGAATGCTAAAGTAGGAAGCCAAAAGATAACCAGAATAACAGGCAAGTTTGGCCTCAGAGTACAAAATGAAGCAGGGCACAGGCTGATAGAATTTTGTCAAGAGAATACGATGGTCATAGCCAGTGCTTTTTTTGTAAAAGAAAAAGGTGCCGGAACTCACACATCATACAACCCACCTTGCCTACCCTACAAGGTTCCATCCAAAAAAGGTGCCGGAACTCCGTTCTGAGCGTTCTATGAGAAAAAAAGCCCTGGTCATAGCAAACACTCTTTTTCAACAACCCAAGAGATGGCTCTACACATGGACATCACCAGACAGTCAATACAGAAATCAGATTGACTATGTGCTCTGCAGCCAAAGATAGAGAAGCTCTATACAGTCAGTAAAAACAAGACCAAGAGCTGACTGTGGCTCAGACCACGAGCTTCTCATTGTAAAATTTAGGCTTAAACCGAAGAAAGTAAGGAAAAGCACTAGGACACTCAGGTATGAACTAAATCATATCCCTGACAAATATACAGTAGAGATGACAAATAGATTTAAGGAATTAGATCTGATAGATAGAGTGCCTGAAGAACTATGGATGGAGGTTCACAATATTGTACAAGAAGTAGCAACTAAACCATCCCAAAGAAAAAGAAATTCAAAAAAGCAAAATGGCTGTCTGAGGAAGCTTTGCAAATAGCTGAGGAAAGGAGGGAAGCAAAAGGTGAAGGAGAAAAAGAAAGATACACCCAATTGAATGCAGAGTTCCAGAGAATAGCTAGAAGAGATAAGAATGCCTTCTTAAATGAACAGTGCAAAGAAATAGAAGAAAACAATAGAATTGGGAAGACTAGAGATCTCTTCAAGAAAATTGGAGAGATGAAGGGAACATTTCATGCAAAAATGGACATGATAAAGGACTAAAATGGCAGGGACCTAACAGAGGCAGAAGAGATTAAGAAGAGGCGGCAAAATTACACAGAACAATTATACAAGAGGGAGCTTAATGTCCCTGATAACCACAATGAGGTGGTCACTGACCTCGAGCCAGACATCCTAGAATGTGAAGTAAAATGGGCCTTAGGAAAGCTGAGCAACAACAAAGCTAGTGGAGGTGACAGTATTCCAGCTGAGCTATTCAAAATCTTAAAAGATGATGCAGTAAAAGTGCTACACTCAATTTGCCAGCAAATTTGGAAAACTCAACAGTGGCCACAGGATTGGAAAAGATCAGTTTACATACCAATTCCAAAGAAAGGCAGTGTCAAAGAATGTTCAAACTATCGCACCATTTCACTCATTTCACATGCTTGTAAAGTTAAACTTAAAATCCTACAAGCTAGACTCCAGCATTATGTGGATCGAGAACTACCAGAAGTACAAGCAGGATTTCGAAGAGGCAGAGGAACTAGAGATCAAATTGCCAACATACGCTGGATCATGGAGAAAGCTATGGAGTTCCAGAAAAAACATCTACTTCTGCTTCATTGACTATGGTAAAGCATTTGATTGTGTGGATCACAACAAACTGTGGCAAGTTCTTAAAGAGATGGGTGTACCAGACCATCTTATTTGTCTCTTGAGAAACCTATATGCGGGTCAAGAAGCAACAGGACATGGAACCACTGATTGGTTCAAAATTGGGAAAGGAGTCCAGCAAGGCTGTATACTGTCACCCTGCCTGTTTAACTTATATGCAGAGCACATCATGAGAAAGGCAGGGCTAGATGAATCAAAAGTTGGAATTAAGATTGCTGGGAGAAATATCAAGAACCTAAGATATGTAGATGATACCACTCTAATGGCAGAAAGTGAAGAGGAACTAAAGAGCCTCTTGTTGCAAGTGAAGAAGGAGAGTAAAAAAGTTGGGCTGAAACTAAACATTAAGAAAAGTAAGATCATGGCATCCAGCCCTCTCAATTCCTGGCAAATAGATGGGGAAGAAATTGAGGTAGTGACAGATTTTATTTTCCTGGCCTCCAAGATCAGCACAGAAGGGGACTACAGCCAAGAAATTAAAAGATGCTTGCTTCTGGGGAGGAAAGCCATGGCAAATCTAGACAGCACACTAAAAAGCAGAGACATCACCCTGTCAACAAAAGTTCATATAGTGTTTCCAGTTGCAATGTACGGCTGTGAAAGCCGGACCATAAGAAAAGCTGAGCGCCAAAGAATTGAGGCCTTTGAACTATGGTGCTGGAGAAGACTCCTGCGAGTCCCTTGGACTGCAAGGCGATCAAACTGGCCAGTCCTAGAGGAGATCAACCCTGACTGCTCTTTGGAAGGCCAGATCCTGAAGTTGAAACTCAAATATTTTGGCCACCTAATGTGAGGGAAGGACTCTTTAGAAAAGAGCCTAATGCTGGGCAAGGTTGAGGGCAATAGAAAAAGGGGATGACAGAGAATGAGGTGGCTGGATGGAGTCACTGAAGCAGTAGGCATGAGCCTAAATGGATTCCAGAAGATGGTAGAGGACAGGAAGGCCTGGAGGAATGTTGTCTATGGGGTCGCGATGGTCAGACACGACTTCGCAACTAACAACAACAAGAAGACCCAGATCAAGATAATGACGTTTGACCTCAGGTACCCAGCAGGTCACAGATTGTCCGCCTATCTACAAACATCAAGGAGGCAAAGGAACCACCTCCCAATCCTTTCTTAGAACCGGTTCACTTCGAACACTCCTCCAGATGGAAACCTCTCATAGTGGGCATAGCGGTGATCATCTGTTTCCTGCATCGCGAGATGGGCTTCCCAGAAAGCTATCTCCAAGCCAAAAGCGAGATTTTTCAAAATGTACAACAAATATATACCTGATGGAATTTGAATGTCTGGCAGCTAAAAGAACTATTCCAAAGTCTAGTGCATTGCTGAAATTGAACCTATTTTTAGATAGTCATAACTTACTCCGAGTAGGAGGACGTCTAGATAAAGCTGAAATAGCATCAGACATCAAGCACCCTATCATCCATCCTGCCCATTAACATGTTATGCACTTGTTGGTCAAACACTACCATGAAACCATCCACCATCAAGGCAGGTACTTCACGGAAGGTGCCTTCAGAGCAGCTGGTTTCTGGATTGTGGGAGCCAAAAGATGCAGTGCCACCATCTTGTACTGCATTGCCGTAAACAATGAGGTGCAACACAACACCAGTTGATGGCTGACCTGCCACCCGAGCACCTCATTCCAATACTACCATTTACCAATGTAGGCCTAGACGTATTTGGGCCTTGGTCCGTGTCTGCTCGTCGGACCAGAGGTGGTCAATCCAACAGCAAATGTAGGGCAGTACTTTTCACATGTCTCAGCATTCGAGCAGCCCACATTGAAGTTATCATATCTATGGACAGTTCCTCTTTCATCAATGCTCTAAGAAGATTCCAAGCTTACAGGGGCCAAGTTAAGGCATTTAGATCCGACCGTGGAACTAATTTTGTAGGGGCTTGCAAGGAACTGCAGATTGATGAAGGCATTCTTCCCAATTCAGAAATTGACAAGTACCTAAAGGCCCAAAATTGTATTTGGACATTCAATCCTCCCCATGCATCTCCTATAGGAGGAGTATGGGAACGCGTGATTGGTGTAGCCTGCAAAATCCTAGACTCTATGTTGATAAAGATACTCAAACTGACGCATGAGGTCCTTGCTACCCTCATGGCAGAAGTTGCAGCTATCATCAACACTCGACCTTTGGTTCCAGTTACTTTGGATCCTGAAAACCCAACCATCCTTACTCCAGCCAACTTGTTGACCCAGAAGACAGGCAACTGGCTGGCACCATCAGGGAACTTTGTTCCCAAAGACATGTACAAACAGCAATGGAGACAAGTTCAGCTGCTGGCCAACACCTTCTGGAAGCGCTGGAAGCAAGAATATTTGTCTACCCTTCAAGATCGCCACAAGTGGAAGACCAAAGAGCCCAACCTACAAGAAGGAGAGCTTGTCTTGCTGAAAAACAAGGACGCCCATCAGAACTCTTAGCCCATGGGACTTGTGTACCAGGTCCCACCCAGCTCTGATGGACTAGTTCACCAAATTGAAGTCCAGATCATGAATCTACAAGAATCGGGTTGCGACGCGCAGACTCTCGTTAAACGGTTTTACACCAGACCGATCACTGAATTGGTCCTGTTGGTGAAGAAGACCAAACTTGAAAACTGAACCTTGAACTATGCATATTGTGTCTACCTCATGATTGCTTTGCTTATCTCAGTTATAGTTATACATGTTTTGTATTTACCTTATAATTATGCATGTTTTGATACCATGTTTTTTATTCTAGTTAATTGTTAATAATGAAAGTTGCATGCTTGATGCTATGTTTTTTGCTTATTCTAGTTAGTTAATAGTGGAAATTTATATTTCCAAGCGGGGAGTGTGCTGGACCAGTATATATTCAGCTGCTCCATTTTATATCTAGTTTAGGAAGTAAGAACTGTGTTAGTGTGTTTAGCATTTACAGGGTTAATACAGCATCCTTGGCAGCATTGTATGTAAGAACATGTAGCATTTTTAGAGTTAACACTATTTCCTCAGGAGATGGCTTATGAGAATTGTAGTCTAGGTGTTTAATGAATACCATGCTTTCTAGTTAAGTGGGTGGAGTTTCATAGTTTATTACAGGATTTCCTGACTGTGTGCCAGGTGTCAATGCTGCAAACATTGACATGTTTTTGCACTGACAATATAAGAGGCAGCCTTTTACTTTAACTGCTTCACTCTGAATCCCTGAAGGGGGGTAAATGTCAACTGGATGTTTTCAGAAGATAAGAAAAAGCCCGCACACAGAAAGGGAAGTGAAACTTCATATGTAAAACTATTTTTTTTAAAAAAATATATACTTTATTAAACAAGTTTTAAATAAAAACAACATTATTACAAAATACTGAAAAGTGCATCGAATAGAAAAACAACAAAACACCCTATACACCAAAAAACAAAAACAGCAACATCAAACAAGACCAGGGAGTGTAATACTACCCCTAATTTTCTTTTTCTCGTACATCCCAGGCTAAGTAACCTTTAATTACCAAATATTAGAAATCTATAATTGTATATATCTCCAGATTCTATACCTCAAATAGTAATACGCAATCATCTGGTATTTCCCCCATTGAAGTTAAATATTCTATTTTGTAACCATGAGTACCAGGAGTCCCAACTTTTATTAAAAAGTGATTCACTTTTCCCTTTGAGAATATGTCATTCGATCTGACTCTGCGCATCGTAATACTTTCTCTATTACTTGATAGTCTGTTGGGATTTCCTTCCAATATTGCGCATAAGTCATAAATGCTGCTGTTGTAATATGTATTAATAGATACCAAACATTGTTTGGTACTTCTTGTGGCTTCATCCCCAAGAGGAAAACAGCTGGGTCCAACTGAAAATCATATCCTGTTATTTGAAATAACCAATTTTTTATAATGGTCCAGTATCGCCTAACCTTTGGACAAGTTCACCATTGATGGTAGAAAGTGCCCCTGGCAGAATCACATTTCCAACATTTGTCATTTGCATTGGGAAACATTTTTGAAATTCGTGCGGGAGCTAAGTACCATCTATACAACATTTTGTACATATTTTCTTTAAATGCTGTTGCTAACGTTAATTTTATATTTTTCTTCCAAATTTGTTCCCACTCCTCTAATTCTATAGTGCGACCAATATTTCTCCCCCAAGCAATCATTACATCATTTATTGTTCCTCCTTTCATCCCATGAAACAAAAGGAGATTATAGGTCTTAGATAAAAATTTAACATCACTTCCCCATAAAATCTTGTCTAATTCTTGTGGGATTATATTGATTCCAAATTCCTGCTTATCCCTATTAAACCTTGAGCTCATTTGAGAATACAACCACCAATCCAACTCTGTACCCCCAGAATGTAACTCCTCCCTGGATTTAAGATTGCCTCTCAGATCTATGAAATCTTTATACCTATAATTTCTGTCTGGATTGTGTAACATCGAATAAATTACAGCTTCCAAAGGAGTAAGCCAGCCAGGTATCTTTGTATAGATCCACCCTCTCACCATATGCCAAGAGTTTATTTTTTTAATCCCATTTATTTTTATTTTAATCCCATTTATATCCCACCCTTCTCCGAAGACTCAGGGTGGCTTACAATTTAAGCACAAACCAATGTGTTTAGCAATAGCCTTCATTCTAGGCATATGCCTGCTTATTAGGGCTTTTGCCCCCCCAAGCGGCATTATTACAAAGTCAGCTTATTGCCCCTAACAATCTGGGTCCTCATTTTACCTACCTCAGAAGGATGGAAGGCTGAGTCAACTTTGAGCCTGGTGGGATGTGAACCTGCACTAATTGCAGGCAGCTGGTGTTACTTAAGGAGGCATTAGCCCACTGCTCCACCAAGGCTCCTTATCAATACATCCCTAATATAATGATTAGAGAAAACTTTATATTGACTATCCTTCCTTGGCCAAAGATAGGCATGCCATCCCTGCGTTAAATTATATCCTTCAATAGTTAACACCCTCCTTCTAGATAACACAACCCAGTCCCTAATCCAAGCCAAGGCAGAGGCATGGTAATACAGCTCCCAGTGTGGGAGCCCCAGTCCTCCCCTTGTTTTGTGCTCCTGAAGCATTCTCCTTTTAATACGCGGCTTTCGATTATTCCATATGAATTTACCAACTATCTGTTCTAGTTTTTTTAAAAAAAATTCTTATCTAGTTTTACAGGAGCAGTTTGGAATAGGTATAACCACTTTGGCAAAATATGAGTCTTAATCACTGCGATTCATCCTAGGATTGAGAGTTGAATGTTTTTCCAGCTGTCTAATTTCTTCTCCATCTCGGTCATCAATTTTTGATAATTTAACTTCTTTATAGATGGA
>JAKJMR010000723.1:0-11514 GCA_024449315.1 Daboia siamensis
AGAAGAAGAAGAAGAAGAAGAAGAAGAAGAAGAAGAAGAAGAAGAAGTAGTTGGAAGGGACCTTGGAGGTCATCTAGTCCAACTCCCCTGATCAGGCAGGAAACCCTATACCATTTCAGACAAATGGCTGTCCAGTCTCTTCTTAAAAATTTCCAGTGTTGGAGCATTCACAGCTTCTGGAGTGAGGTTGTTCCACTACTTCATTGTTCTAACTGTCAGAAAATTCCTCCCTAGTTCTAGGTTGTTTCTCTCTTTGGTTAGTTTCCAACCCATTGGTTCTTGTCCTGCCTTCAGGTGCTTGGGAGAAGAGCTTGACTCCCTCTTCTTTGTGGCAGCCCCTGAGATACTGGACGATTGCTATCATGTCACCCCTCATCCTTCTCTTCATTAGACTAGACATTACCAATTCCAGCAACCGTTCCTTATATGTTTTAGCCTCCAGTCCCCTAATCATCTTTGTTATTCTTCTCTGTACTTTTTCTAGAGTCTCAATGTCTTTTTTACATCGTGGTGAGCAAAACTGGATGCAGTATTCCAAGTGTGGCCTTGCCAACGCATTGTAAAGTGGTATTAACACTTCACATGATCTTGATTCTATCCCTCTGTTCTCCAGCAACGTTTTGTGTCCTTCAAGCCTGCCAATTGTTTTAGAAGTAGAGGGGGTAAACTAATAGGAATTGGATTCACTCCTCAGCCCTTCTGACCCAACACATCAAGCAATTCAAGCAATAACAATGGCGATAGTACTTAGCTTTATATACCAAGTTATAGTGCTTAACAGCACTGTCCAAGTGATTTACAAAGCCTCTTTCCCCGAACAATCTGGGTCCTTATTTTACCCACCTTGGGAAGATAAAAGGCTGAGTGAACCTTGAACTAGTGAGTATTAAACTCCTGGCAGTTGGCAGAGTTAACTGGCAATACTGCATTCTAACCACTGTACCATGGCTCAAGCAAACCTACTCATTATTTTTAAAGCGAAATTAGTGGCTGCAGCTTGTTTTCAATTACTTGACTACTTTTATGACTTGGTGAGGATTGTGATAAGATAACAAAAGAAATTTTATTTATTACTTTGTTAATATTTGTATCCCTGTCTGCTGGAAATTGAGATTTGCGAGGTGTGAGAGAGGCTAATAGACAGATAGTATCAAGTCCTCTCATACATTTCTATGGAATAGATTTAAATCTGGATTTCCTTGGTCCTGTACACCTGAACCATTGAAACACGCAATTCTGGTTCAATTGTACTCTCAGCTCACATGGAAATGAAGCTTCTTGAAGTGTGTAATGTCATGGTTCTGATAAATGAGGCCAGCAACAAGAACTCCAAAGGAAAAAAGTTTCCTTAAAGAACATATTTATTTGGCTACATAATACTGGCACGTTCAAAAGTGAACCCAAGACTGAAATACCACCACTCCAATGTTACTAAGTTACAAAGTGAAACTTCCCTCCCCATTAATATGTCATAAATCACATTCCCCAATTACCTACTTGCATGGGCTTTCTAACAAAAGTTACAGCCCGCCAAAATGCAGCTAGCAATGACCTTGGTTCCCACAGAACAATTTGTTGTTATGTCTAAAATAAAACACTCATTCCCCCTCCCAACTCTGTAGCAAACGAAAACAAAGGAAAAATGGCTTCAGCTAATTTTGTTGTAGAGTTGATAGGTAAACTGAATCCCATAGAGTGAGGAATTTGTTAAGCTCTCCTAAAGCTTGAGAAGAATGCCTCCCACGATGCCAGAGACATCTCCATGCCACCCCGCAGGAGTAAAATTTCAGACTATCCCAATTCTGCAAAATATTTCAGAAGCACGCCTCTGCCACGAAAACCAAAGTTAAGGTACCTCCTTTGGGACCAAACAACTTCATGCAAAAATTGAAGGGGAAAGTAAGGTTTGAAAAAACATTTCAGTTGCTAGATGAAGTCATTTCAATCAGAATAGAACTGGAAGGGACCTTGGAGGTCTTCTAATCCAGCCCCCCGCTCAAGCAGGAAAACCTATACTAGGGGTCTTCAAACTCGACCCTCTTATGACTTGTGGACTTCAGCTCCCAGAATTCCCCAGCCAGCGTGCCTGGCTGAGGAATTCTGGGAATTGAAATCCAGAAGTCATAAAAGGGCCAGGTTTGAAGACCCCTGACTTATACCACCTCAGAAAGGTGACTGTCCAGTCTCTTCTTTAAAACATCCAGTGATGGAGTGCCCACAAATTTTGAAGGCAAAGCTGTTCCACTGGTTAATTGTCCTCACTGTTAGGAACTTCCTCCTTAATTCCAGCTTGCTTCTCTCTTTGGTTACTTTTCAACCATTGTTTCTTGTCTTCCCCTCTGGTGCATTGGAAGATAAGTTGACCCCTTCATCTTTGTGGCAACCTCTCAAATACTGGAAGACTGCTATTATGTCGCCCCTAGACCTAATTATGCCACTCAGTGCATCACTGGGACAATTTCTGATAGCTAGGTCGAAAAATTATAAATACCGATCAAGTTCTTCATCATGATCTCACTAATCAGTTCAAGGGGCCACTTTTCTAATTATGCTTCCAGAGACATTGCTAATTGTGTCCTTTTGAAATACCTCAATTAAATATACATCTATAATGTCAGGCACATTTGATTTATACTTTGTTTCAGCAGCATGTCACTTCTGAAAGTAGTGTTGCTGATTTATAAGCAATGTGACTTGATTTTCTGTCATTTTTGTGATTTATAAATCAGGACTTTATATACTCTGCGTATTAAGGTCTGTTTTATGAATCCCAGTTTATTTGTTAAAGAAGACTGATTTAGTAGACAGATTTATTAATCATTGCTCGGAAATTCAAACTAAAGTCTTGGTTTAAAGTCTAACATTTACAAATGAGATGCTTAAATCAAATTCCAATTTAGAGATAACGGGTTCAGTTATAAGAGATGTGCAAGAAAGCCATACGCCTGCTACCTGCTTCTACCTGAGGACAGGAAAAGAAATATGCCGTGTTCATCATGAGTAACTTAGTTATTACTAATCTGGCAGAAAATGAAGCTACTTTTAATCAAAATATCACCTGCGGGTAGAATTACCGTATCCTGGCGATCAATGGTTTCCTTCACTTCCAAAAACTGCAGCCTTCAATCCATAAACTCTAAAGTTCATATTCTACTAGAAATTAATTGAGGTTCTTGATTAAGAAATTATCCCTAAGCCTGGCCAAGTTTTACAAAAAATGTATATAATATTATGCATCTAGATCAATTGATGGAAATGGAGTGGCACTGTAGTTATAGAATAGAATAGAATAGAATAGAATAGAATAGAATAGAATAGAATAGAATAGAATAGAATTAGAGTAGAGTAGTGTAGAATAGAGTAGAGTAGAGTAGAGTAGAGTAGAGTAGAGTAGAGTGGCTCAGTGAGTTAGGATGCTGAGCTTGTCGATCAGATGGTCAGCAGTTTGGCGGGTCGAATCCCAGGTGCCGTGTAACAGAGTGAGCTCCTGTTACTCGTCCCAGCTTCTGCCAACCTAGCAGTTCGAAAGCACGTAAAAATGCAAGTAGAAAAATAGGGACCACTATGGTGGGAAGGTAACAGCGTTCCGTGCGCCTTTGGCGTCTAGTCATTCCGGCCACATGACGACGGAGACGTCCTCAGACAAATGCTGGCTCTTCAGCTTTGAAATGGAGATGAGCACCGGCCCCTAGAGTCGGAAACAACTAGCACACATGTGCGGGGGGACCTTTACCTTTACCTTTTAGAGCAGAGTAGAAAATGTAATGTAATAGAATAGAATAGAATAGAATAGAATAGAATAGAATAGAATAGAATAGAATAGAATAGAGCTGGAAGGGACCTTGGAGGTCTTCTAGTCCAGCCCCCTGCTCAAGCAGGAGAACCTTTACCATCTCAGACAAATGACTGTCTAGCCTCTTCTTAAAAATCTCCAGTGATGAAACACCCACAATTTCTGGAGGCAAGCTGTTCCACTGGTTGATTGTCTTCACTATCAGGATGTTTCTCCTTAATTCCAGGTTGCTTCTCTCTTTCATCAGTTTCGTAGATGACCACATTTTCTTTTATTTTCCAATCTTGGTTGAAACAGTGAGATATAGCAGAGAGATGGGATTGTTCACCTTTAAAGGATGAATCATACTGGCATAATAATACAGGATATATTATAATATATAATACAGTTGATTCCGGTGGATCTCTCAATAGATTTTTTTCATCACAAACAATGGTACTGAAGTGTTTGAGATGTTCATGATGGGAGATACCACCATCTAGTCCTGTCTCTATGGAGAGATATTTACGAGGGCAATTTGGAGATAAAACTTGGTGATCAATGACAGACACTTGCAGACACAGAGCTTTTATTACATATAGACATTAGACAACTGCAATGTTACATTACTTTTTGTCATGATCACCATTCAAATGGAGGCACTTGTCATGATATCTTACAAGGTTTGAAATTCCTTACTAGTAGTTGCTCAGTGCCAAATCTGGGCTGATCAAAAACGTCACAACGGAGCTGCTTCCAAAGTTCTTGGGTGCATCTAGCAGTGTGCGGGTGAGCATTGTCATGAACCAACACCACACCGGAAGTCAGCAGGCCCCAACGCATGTTACGGATGGTTTGTCTGAGTTTTCGTAACATTTCACTGTAGACGTCTGAAATAATGGTCAATACCACGCTCCATGAACTTCACAAAGCAGAACTCCTTTGGCATCTTCACATTTGGTGGGATTTTCCATGACACCACTTCCGTTGTGGTGTTGATTCACCATAATGCTTGCCCGTACACTGCTAGATGCACCCAAGAACTTTAAAATCAGTTCTATTGGGATGTTTTTGATCACAAACAGGCCCATAGCCCAGATTTTGTGCAGAGCAACTACTCCTAAGTAATTTCAAACCTTGTAAGATGTTATGACAAATGCCTCAATTTGAATGGCGATTATCTCAAAAAGTAATGCAATGTTGTACTTTAGTAATGTGCATAGTAAATGTTTTGTGTCTGTGAGTGTCTGCGATGATAACCAAATGGAGGTGTACTTCCGAATTGCTCTCGTATGTCATATGCTTTTCGCCTGGTGAGAGGTCCAAAATGGCATCTGATAAGACACTGTTGAACCTGGACAATGATGGTAGTGGAAGATACCATTGCTTCACACTAAGAACAATCAAGAAATAAATTACAAAAAAATCAAATCTTTCCTAATTGACAATATTTTATGTAGGTCCTACTGATGCTGTTCATGACTGGATGTGACGTTTTCAGTTAGATTGTGACCAAAATGGTCGGTTTGGAACACACCATTCTAAATGGTGAAAACTCGTTTGTATTTGGCATTGAAGCAATTTTGGGATACTTCTAGAACATTTGAGGTGAGCTGAGATGAGTTTGCTCGTGTAGGTTGCCTCTGAAAAGCAATACATCTAATATTTATTGGGCATTCCAGAATTTGGCATTGGGATAACTTGCTAAAACTGTAAGAGACATAACTGCAACAACAGGAATATTTGACAGACACAGAATATTTCATCTGCTTATATCAGAAGTAATAATGGACTATATTTCTGTTTTGGCGTCTGTGGTGCTATTTTTCCTCCCAAATGAAAAGCTCATTCTTTTCTGTTTTCTTAAAAATTACTTTTGCGTAATTTGTGAATATTTGCCTAGTTCATGGATATTAGTATGCATTTCACCGCACCATTTTTAATTACATTTTTACAAGCATTTTTTCTTCCTAATACCTGCTTTTTATACAGTTTTGAACAGAGAACTGCACTGTCAGATTCACACACACACACACACACACACACACACACACATATATATACATATATATATATATATATATATATATATTAAAGGTAAAGGTTCCCCCGCACATGCGTGCTAGTCGTTTCCGACTCTAGGGGCCGGTGCTCATCTCCGTTTCAAAGCCAAAGAGCCAGCGCTTGTCCGAGGATGTCTCTGTGGTCATGTGGCTGGCATGACTAGACGCCAAAGGCGCACAAAACGCTGTTACCTTCCCACCGTAGTGGTCCCTATTTTTCTACTTGCATTTTTACGTGCTTTCGAACTGCTAGGTTGGCAGAAGCTGGGACGAGTAACAGGCGCTCACTCTGTTACGCGGCACTCGGGATTTGACCCGCCAAACTGCCGACCTTCTGATCGACAAGCTCAGCGTCCTAACCCACTGAGCCACCGCGTCCCTTATATATATATATATATATAAGTACTTCATATGTCCTTGGCAAAAACATAGTGATAGCCTAGAGACAGTTTTTTTTTTTCCCTGTTTTCATAAATGATGTCATTAAAGAAAAAAGTACATTGCCTTGGAGATAATAGGAATGTGCTTGGAAAGTATGTGATAATATCATCAGTGGCATGTTGAATGGCAAGATTGAAAGAGATCCTGCAAAGGATCCTTGAAAAACAGATTAAAAGTTCTCGGACTTGGTGTATCAACAGCATTCACCAAGACAGAGCTACCATTTTGTTCCTAACAAAGCATGCAGAACGACAGAGCAGGCAGGCACTTCTGCAGTGTTGTTTGGAAGTTACTTTCGGTGTGATGCCAAACCCTTAATCTGGAAGTCATTTGTAGACAAGCTTCTTCTGGTTGTCCAACTGGAGAGAAGATCAGCTGAAACAGCAGCCTCAGTACAGGCTCTCCTGCATCCAAATGGCTTGTCAACAGAGGGAAAGTTCTTTGTCTCTTCATCCAGGTTTTCTTTCCTTGCTCAGCTGAAGTCCCTTCACATCTGTTCAACAAGCCATCTCCAGCTGAGAAGGAGGTACTGATAGATGGCCCACTCATGTTCCACATTCTGTTGTTCTTGGCAGAAACTTCCCTTTCACAGCATCCAAAGAGGACAGCAGCTGCAATCCCGTTTCCAGGCCTATCATCTCTCTTGCACACGGAAACCAATGGGATATTTTTGGTATGACATCTACTTGCATAAAAGGCCTTGAGTCCACTCCAGGAGGTGTCAGTTGGCACAGTGAATTATGTCTTAAGCAGCATGGGTGACATTGCAATGTTCATTGGGATCTTGATGGTACAGAAGTTAAACACAGAAGCTGACACGAGTTTCAATGCAGCTTCAGTGAAACAAAGTCATTTGAAATTGGCAGTTAAGGGTCAGTCCATTAAAAACTGAAAATCCTGAAGAATATCATTGTCATCACCATCATCATCATCATCATCATCATCATCATCATCATCATCATCATCATCCATTAAGAGGTGAAATCAAAAAGCGTAGCCTTCTATATTAGTCTGCAATGGCAAGCTTTGTGTTTAATCCATTCGATGGATCATTACCCAGTTCTGTTTTGTTTGTTTGTTTTTAAAAAAATCTTTGAATCTTGCCTATGTTGAGGATAAGTATAATTTACTCTAATTTTTATGTATGGAGTATGTTTGAAGATTAAAGATCATTAGAGTCTCCTCGTGGCAAAATGGGTGACAAATAGATTTAATGCTCAGTAAATATATTAAAAAAAGGGACGCGGTGGCTCAGTGGGTTAGGGCGCTGAGCTTGTCGATCAGAAGGTTGGCAGTTTGGCGGGTCGAATCCCAAGTGCCGCGTAACAGAGTGAGCGCCTGTTACTCATCCCAGCTTCTGCCAACCTAGCAGTTCGAAAGCACGTAAAAATGCAAGTAGAAAAATAGGGACCACTACAGTGGGAAGGTAACAGCGTTCCGTGTGCCTTTGGCGTCTAGTCATGCCGGCCACATGACCACGGAGATGTCCTCGGACAAGCGCTGGCTGTTCGGCTTTGAAACGGAGATGAGCACTGGCCCCTAGAGTCGGAAACGACTAGCACGCATGTGCGGGGGAACCTTTACCTTTACCTTTAAATATATAAAATATTTAGGTATTGTGCTTATTCTTGGTTTACCGGAAAGTTCAGAATGCAGCTCTACATGGGACTCCGATCCATAAAAAGAGGCGAATTAATCTTTATGAATTTTATGTTCCACTTTATCAGTCTAATATGCTCTGCTAATGTAATATCACTCACTCACTCATACACTCTCACCCACACAAACACACGCAAGCCAGTTTTACCCCAAGCAAACCACAAACCACCTACTGTACGTATATTCCAAAACACCAGAAGGCAGGACAAGAAACAGTGGTTGGAAACTAATCAAGGAGAGAAGCAACCTAGAACTATGGAGAAACTTCCTAACTGTCAGAGCCATCAATCAGTGGAACAGCTTGACTTTAGAAGTTGCAGGTGCTCCATCACTGGAGGTTTTTTAAGAAAAGACTGGACAACCCGCTTGTCTGAAATGGTGTAGGTTCTCCTGCTTGACAGGGACTAGAAGACCTGCAAAGTCAGGGGTCTTCAACCTCAGCCCTTTTGTGACTTGTGGACTTCAACTCCCAGAATTCCAGAGGAATTCTGGGAGTTAAAGTCCACAAGTCATAAAAGGGCCAAGTCTGAAGACCACTGTCCAAGGTTCTTTTAAACTTTGTTTTTTTTTCCTTTACTAAGCACATGTTACTTGTTGAAGTTAGGGTCTCTAACCTAGCCACCATTGTTCAGTACGATATGCAGTTGTCTGCAGCCCCTTAAGTTGGATGTAGGCACATTGCACTGGGTCATAGGAGATTTCAAGCTTAGACACATTGCTTCACTGGGTGGCACAACTGACTGTAAGAAACAAGTCTAGGGCGACTGGTAGGTTTTGTAGGTTTCACGTCTGGAGCTCACGAATTATATAAATGAGGCATAGAAGAGAATGAACAATTAACAGCCTTGCTCATTGATCTGAATTATCAAGTACAAAACTTTTAATTTAGTCTCAGGTCAAATAAAAATGGTCTTGATTACAATCTGGTAAAAATTAACGATCCTAATGAAATACAGAGCTCCTAAAGAACATGAGGAATGAGGAAAAAAGATAATTTAATTCACAATTTAATGTGAACGTACCCAATTTGCTCCTCTAATGGATCCATGAAGTGGGAAAAAAAAACAAAAAAACAACCCACCAACAACAACATAGCAATATCTGCCTGTTTCCAAATTTGCCATTCAAGAACGGGATGCATTTAGGGAAGACCGCCTGCAAAATTATTTACAAGACTTTTGCAAAATAATAATAATAATAATAATAATAATAATAATAATAATAATAATAATAATAATAATAAAGTTGGAAGGGACCTTGGAGGTCATCTAGTCCAACCCCCTGTTCAGGCAGGAAATCCTATACCATTTCAGACAAATGGCTGGCCAGTCTCTTCTTAAAAGCTTCCACTGATGGAGCATTCACCACTTCTGGAGGTTGGTTGTTCCACTGGTTAATTGTTCTAACTGTCAGGAAGTTTCTCCTTAGTTCTAGGTTGCTTCTCTCCTTGACTAGTTTCCATCCGTTGCTTCTTGTCCTGCTTTCAGGTGCTTTGGAGAACAGCTTGGCTCCCTCTTCTTTGGGGCAGCCCCTGAGATATTGGAACACTGCTATCATGTCCCCCCTCGTCCTTCTCTTCGTTAAACTACACATACCCAATTCCAGCAACCGTTCCCTATATGTTTTGCCCTCCAGCCCCCTAATCATCTTTGTTGCTCTTCTCTGCACTCTTTCTAGAGTCTCGACATCTTTTTGACATCGTGGTGACCAAAACTGGATGCAGTATTCCAGGTGTGGCCTTACCAAAGCATTGTAAAGTGGTATTAGTACTTCACTTGAAGTACTTCACTAAATAAAGGTGTTAGTACGAGTGTGTGCATATGCATGCTTAGATGCTTAGATGGACTCCAGAAGATGGTAGTGGACAGGAAGGCCTGGAGGAATGTTGTCCATCGGGTCGCGATGGGTCGGACACGACTTCGCCGCTAACCACAACGTCCATATGCATGCTCCATTTGCATGCTAAGGAAAAACAAAAAGATGAACAAATAGGCAGACCACGTTTGGGTTCTGCAGAATTAACCATTGCAAAGCCGCGAGGAAGCAAAACTGACTGAATGTAAGACTGAAAAAAGGAGCAAAAGTATAAATTAGGCCTTCAGGCTTTTCTGCAGACTGCTCTCTCTCCGTGAATTACAACCTCATCAAGATCATCAATAAGAACTGTACATAACGCCTTTTCCTGGGTGTCCAAAGTATTTCACATACATTATCTCAATGACTCTTACAAGGACCGAATGTGCAGAGAAGAGCAACAAAGATGATTAGGGGCCTGGAGGCTAAAACATACAAAGAACGGTTGCAGAAACTGGGTCTAGTCTAGTGAAAAGAAGGACTGGGGGTGTCATGATAGCAGTCTTCCAATATCTAGGTCAGAGGTCTTCAAACTCGGCCCTTTTATGACTCATGGACTTCAACTCCCAGAATTCCTCAGCCAGGCAGACAGAAACAGAGTCCAAGAGAAATATTAAAAATAATAAGAGAAGAACTACAAAGAGGGCAAAGACAGGAATGCTGAAAAATGTGGAAAAAAATATATGAATGGATTAATATTAAATATATAAATAGCTAGATAGGAGACTTATAGTATTACAAATGTATAACAGATATTTATATATGCAATATTAATACTTATATAAAATATAATGGTTTTATTGTTAATAGATTAAATATTAACTTTAATATTAAATATGGAAATACATAATCATTGGAATGTTATTAAGGGAATAAAAAGAAATCTAGAAAAACTATCTAGTAAAAACTTTATAAACAGAGAAAATGAATAGGTAAATGCTGGAACAAATAAGATGCGACATGTGAAAAGTAATATTTTGAAAGTAGAAAAAAAGATAAACCTGGACAGATCAAATCAAACTGAATATGTATTTCAGTTATCCAAATAAGAATTAATAGATGGAATCTGAGGGCATGATAATTTTGCATCTTTTATGAGAGCATAGGACAAGAAAATATTTCTTCTGCATTTTGCTTAGTTTAGTTTGAACAGCAAAATAAAGATATAAATAAATAAAAAGCTTAAATCCACTGAAGTATATAGACAAACGTCAGCTCAAACGTCAGCAACAAAGATGATTAGGGGGCTGGAGGCCAAAACATATAGGAAGCAGTTGCTGGAATTGGGTATGTGTAGTTTAACGAAGAGAAGAGTGAGGGGTGACATGATAGCAGTGTTCCAATATCTCAGGGGCTGCCCCAAAGAAGAGGCAGTCAAGCTATTCTCCAGAGCACCTGAGAGCAGGACAAGAAGCAACGGATGGAAACTCACCAAGGAGAGAAGCAACCTAGAACTAAGGAGAAACTTCCTGACTGTGAGAACAACTAACCAGTGGAACAATCTGCCTCCAGAAGCTGTGAATGCTCCAACACTGGAAGTTTTTAGGAAGAGACTGGCCAGCCATTTGTCTGAAATGCTATAGGGTTTCCTGCCTGAGCAGGGGGTTGGACTAGATGACCTCCAAGGTCCCTTCCAAATTCTTCTTCTTCTTCTTCTTCTTCTTCTTCTTCTTCTTCATATTATTATTATTATTATTATTATTATTATTATTATTATTATTATTA
>JAKJMR010000723.1:68451-78662 GCA_024449315.1 Daboia siamensis
GAGAGAGAGAGAGAGAGAGAGAGAGAGAGAGAGAGAGAGAGAGAGAGGGAGAGAGAGAGAGAGAGAGAGAGAGTGAGAGTGTTGGGTTATTTCAGCTCGATATAGCATGCACTATTTTTCCAGCTCACATTCGCTGAAATGCCGTAAATCATATTGACCTGCAAGCCACTCAGTTAGATTTGGCATTTTCCCATTTCCCAGCTGCTGTTATGACACTTTCCTAAACTGTTAGAATACAAGCATAGTTATCAATATTGCATCTGTTTCTGGGACAAAGTAGTCATATTACCTAATGTCTCTTTCCTGAGTCTTAAGTAAAGAGAAAGATGACAACGGAGGGCAGCGGTCCCGTTGTATCTCTACAAGAACGATTTTGGTACAGTCCCCCAAATCACCCAGGTCATGGACAGCCATGACCTGGATGACTGAGACTTTCTGTAGACAATTTTGGTACTGCTTGTTGTGGGGAAATACTCAGCCACCAAGCCTGGGTTACAGGTAGTCCTCGCTTTACAGCTCCTCTCTAGTTGTGCATGTCACACCTTTGCTACGGGAGCTGCATTGGGTACCAGTTTACTTCTGGGTTCCTATTCAAGGTAGTGGTTACCCACTTTAAACCCCTCATGATATGTCCCAAAGGTGCTTTCTTTTTCCACGAAGCAACTGGACTTCCTTGTTTTTCTTGAAGATGTTTTGCTTCTCACCCAAGAAGCTTTTTCCACTCTGACTGAATGGTGGGGAATGGAAGGATTTATCCTTCTGGCAGACAGTTGGTCATTTGCATTCTTTTAGTGAGTTGTTGAAGCCCCTGGTTGGTTTATCTGCAGTGGTGGGATTCAGCCAGTTTGCACAACTTCAACAAAACCGGGAGCTAATCTTTTGTTGCCCAGGCCCGGAATGGACGTCCAGAAGCGGCATCCACACAGAGAACCGGTTGTTCACACATGTTTGAATCCCACCACTGCTTATCTTTGTCCTCAGAGTCACCTGAGTAGTGCAAATGGGTGTGGAGCCTTCTATTGAAAAGATTGTGTTGAAGATTGGAGATAGATGATGTTGTGTCCCTCCCTCTCTGTTGAGGGAGGGCTGTTCTTTGGGACAACCATGACCTGGATGACTGAGAATCTCCATAGAGATTCTTCACGACATGGGACCAGACAACCTGAGGAAAGATCTCATCCCAATTCAGTCTTCCAGTCCCAACTGGTCAGGCAGGGACAGTATGTTGAAGGTCGTGGGGAATTAAAGAATTTTGACTGGTGGGGTCCAGGAATGGAGCCTTCTGTTCAAGTCCCCCTGCCCTTTGGGACATTCTCCCCCAGATACAGTATGAAGCATGCCCAGACTCTTCTGGTTTTCTGAAAGACCTGGCTCTATCAATTGACATGGAGGCTGAAGAGAGACATCCAAGCCTGAAAGTGGCTGGTTTTGTGAGGATGTTGGTTTTGTGAGGATCCCTCTGCCTTTTCAGACTTGTTGTCAGTTCTGCAAACATTGACATGTTTTTGCACTGACAATATAAGAGACAGCCTTTGGTTTAAACTGCTTCACTTTGAATCTTGAAGGGAGGAAATTTTCTAACAACTATTTCGAGAAGATGAGAAAAGCCCGCGTACAGAATGGGAAGTGAAACCTCACATGTAAAACTAATTGGATAATGTGATTTATGACGTGTAGATAAGGGCGGGGATTGTGTGTGTGTATTATGATGGGTTTGGTGGGAGGAGATTTCAGATTCTGGCATCCCTCCATGAGTACTGATGTTTGGCTTCATTACAAAGACTTTTAGATAAATAATATGCCTGCAACTTGTTTGAATTGTCTCATTCATCGGAACCATGACACTTGTACTATCTTAACATTAACTCTTAAATCTGTTTTAACTTTCTCGTATTTATGTGTTGTTGTTGTTTTGTAAAACTTTTTTATGTTTTATTGTAAACCACCCAGAGACACTTAGGTTACAGGGGCACTGTAGAAATGAGATAAATAAATAAACAGGAATAACTAACAAGAATTGGGCAGGGACATTTCAGCGAGAGCCCTTATCAATTATTTCCTTCCCAGCATATACATTCTTACTTTATGATCATAGCTAAGAAAAATCAGAGTGTTTTTTTTTTAGGAAGGAGAACTGTAAAGCATCAAACATTTCTTGACCCTGAAAGAATTGATAGGACAGCTGAAGCCTCTAAATGGGGAAACGGGATCACTCACAATCTCCCTTGAGTTGCAAAGATTCAAACAAAATATTCATTGTATTATAATTTTCTAATGCAAGCTAGAAATAAGTTGGCTCAGCTGTCAAAGGCAGATAATGGCATAAGATTGTATTGGCCCTGAACTAATTCTGGATAGAAAAAAAATGTGTTATCTATTTTAGGGAGTCTGCTAGTTCCAAAAAGAGATATTGTTGCAGGGGAATCAACATAGACCTCAGTTATATGATCTGAAAAGAGAATGAACTACAAATCCAATGTCTGGATATTTTGTGAAGAGGGGGAAATGAACATTTAATTGCTCTGTGTTTCTAGATGTCTGCAATTCTTTTATTAGAAATTAATTATACTTCTCTAACTGAACAGTGATTGCATTGAGGTTTGCGGGGTACATGGTTAGCTACTTTGTGTTCATTTTATCCTTACATATAATTCACAAGATGGAATCCCACAGCCACCCTAAAGGAATCCAGTCATACGGTATTTAATTGTGTATTTTGTAAAATCAAATCAAATCAAATACAAGGTTTCAGTGATCAGGTTTTTACTGTATAGCAAGATTTCTTTTGGAAGTAGCTTGCAGAAGTTATCCTAGTCAGTTGGAAGGGACCTTTGAGGTCTTCTAGTCCAACCCCTGCTTAGGCAGGAAACCCTATACCATTTCAGAGAAATGGCTGTCCAGTCTCTTTTTAAAAACTCCCAGTGTTGGAGCATTCTGGAAGTGAGTCGTTCCACTGATTAATTGTTCTAACTGTCAGGAAATTTCTCCTTAGTTCTAGGTTGCTTCTCTCTTTGGTTAGTTTCCATCTGTTGCTTCTTGTCCTGCCTTCAGGTGCTTTGGAGAATAGCTTGACTGCCTCTTCTTTGGGGCAGCCCCTGAGATATTGGAACGCTGCTATCATGTCACCCCTCGTCCTTCTCTTCACTAGACTAGACATACCCAATTCCAGCAACCGTTCCTTATAAGTTTCAGCCTCCAGTCCCCTAATCATCTTTGTTGCTCTTCTCTGTACTCTTTCTAGAGTCTCAACATCATTTTTTACATCGTGCTGACCAAAACTGGATGCAGTATTCCAAGTGTGGCTTTACCAAGGCATTGTAAAGTGGTATTAACACTTCATGCGATCTTGATTCTATCCCTCTGTTAATGCAGCCTAGCACTGTGTTGGCTTTTTTGGCTGCTGCAGCACACAGCTGTCTCATTTTTAAATGATTGTTCACTAGGGCTCTGAGATCCCTCTCATAGTTGCTACTGTTGAGCAAGATACCACCTATACTATACCTGTGCCTTTGGATTAAGAGACTCATGCTAAATATCTTCAGTCTTACCGTATCTGCAAATAAATTACTGGATAAGAAAATGATAAGGAGGATTTCTTTTGCAATGAATACTCTGACAGGGGTGTAGAAAGGTAAGGCATAAGTGAATGGACAAATTAGTTCTTATTGTGTAGAGACATCGAGATTGGAAGAAGATAATGACAAACGAAGATTTTAGGTTTAGATTTTAGACTTCAAAATGAAAGAATTGAAATTGAGATGGCTTGTTATCTCTTACTTGGGAGCATTCCATTCTTCCACTGGGGGGTGGTGGATAAGGAAGACCATTTGATTCAGGTTTTCTTTATGCTACGAAAAATGTCTTTATATGCATGTCTGTAAATATAGATAATATAGAAATGCATACACCACTTTTTCAGCATTAGCATTATCATTGAAATGCTGGTCTCCCAAATCCAAATTAAATATTACTACAAATATTAAACACTAGGCACTTTTCCACCAATTACACAGCCTTTTACACAAGATTTTATTTCCCTTTTTTTCCCCTTTCCTAAAGCGCCATGAAAATTAGTGACTGCTTTAGGTAAATATAGCGCATACTTGGTAATCATTAGAAGAGATACAGTGAGAATTAATAACTAGTCTTAACTTGAAGTTTTCTCCATCCCATCACACCTCTCTCTCTTTTTCTCTCTCTTCTCTTTCTCTTTTTCACTCTCTTTCACTCTCTCTCTCTCACACACACACACACACACAAATCTTTCTCATACACACCTGCACAAAAACAAATCTCTCTCACTCTCTCACAGATATACATACAAATCTCTCTCTCACACACACACACATGCACAAACACAAACACAAATGTCTGCCCATCTTGTTCTCTTTCATACATAAATACACACAAATCTCTCTCACACACACATAGATACACACAAATCTCTCTCTCACACACACGCGCACAAACACAAATGTCTGCCCATCTTGTTCTCTTTCATACATGCACACAAATCTCTCTCTCACACACATACATAGATACACACAAATCTCCCTCTCTCTCTCACACACACACATAGATATACACAAATCTCTCTCACAGAGATACACAAACAAATATCTCTTACACATACATGCACAAACACAAAGACAAATGTCTGCCCGTCTTGTTCTCTCTCATACATAAGTACACACAAATATCTCTCTCTCACACACACATAGACACACACACAAATCTCTCTCACACATGCAAACACGCTCGCGCGCGCACAGTCATAAATTTGTCTGTCTGTCTATTTGTCTGTCCTCGCTCTCTTTCTCATACACACAGCTCTAAGGCGTTCATTTATTTTTCTGTGTTACCGTTACTATTGCCAATTCTTCATTATTCAAACCGTTATTCAACTTCTCTCCTTAGCAACTCTCCACTGTGAATCTCCCGGATAGAAATTTAAAGTTGTTTTTTAAAAACAAACAACAACAACAACAACAACAAAAACTCTTAGTGATTCTGATCTGATAGTCCCAGGTTCAGTGCTGATTAGTGAAAAACACATCCTTGCTTTTTGAAAAAAAGAAAATAAAAGAAAAGTATTTTAAGATACTGGCCATCGGCTATAATAAATAAATATACGCATTTCTGCTTTGCTCTTTCCTTCTTTTTCTTTTTATAAATATTTTATTAATTTTCTAGTTTTACAATCCAATACTTAATAGACAACATGCCGTCTGGGTCCATTAGTAACTCAGTGGTATATATTAACTTCTTCAATTTAGATCCAATATTACACCATCCAATGTTGCTTCGCTTCTTCTGACAGTACCTGTTTTTTCCCGCACTAGGCAACTACAATTCTTCTTGTTATTAATAAATATGCAGTTGAATATCGACAACTTTGTTGCACTTTTTTCCCCTCGTAATATCAATAATGGCAGTTGTAGATAACTTTTCTTTTCTGAACTACAGTTGATTTGAGAAGAACAACCCATTTTTTCTCTGTGGGACTCTCCTGCTGCCCTCCGGGAAGATGGGTGGGGAAGGTTTGATCTAACATCAAGAGCTGAGTCAGCAAGAACCATTTTTCCAATAGTAAAACCCAGGATACAATTTGATTGATTCAATATCTAGGCAGAAGTTTGCCTGACTTACAAGGGATGTCTACAAACTGTAATTTGTGGAATATTTCGAGAGGCAGTGGATTGCAAAATGTATGCCTACTGTGGGAAAACAAAGCTACTGAATTATGAGAAGAATGGGGGGAATGTGAAGGATCGTGAAGCAGAAGTAATTGTTTACTCCCAGCTCTAGACTGGGGCTCCATACTTAATGGTTATGAGCTGTTGTATGTTTGCTCCCTGAGTTGCACAAAGCAAGGTAAGGTAAAGGTAAAGGTTCCCCCGCACATGCGTGCTAGTTGTTTCCGACTCTAGGGGCCGGTGCTCATCTCCGTTTCAAAGCCGAAGAGCCAGCGCTTGTCCGAGGACGTCTCCATGGTCATGTGGCCGGCATGACTAGACGCCAAAGGTGCACAGAACGCTGTTACCTTCCCACCGGAGTGGTCCTTATTTTTCTATTTGCATTTTTATGTGCTTTCGAACTGCTAGGTTGGCAGAAGCTGGGACGAGTAACAGGCGCTCACTCTGTTACGCGGCACTCGGGATTCGACCCGCCAAACCGCCGACCTTCTGATCGACAAGCTCAGTGTCCTAACCCACTGAGCCACCGCGTCCCTGCACAAAGCAAACGACAAAGCAAACACCCCCATTAATTTTAACTTTGCCAAATCGATTATGCTGATATAGTTCCAATCACTAATGGTAACATTTTACTGCAAGACATTGTTAAGATCTGGAACACCGCAGCCAAGTTTGGACACCGTATCACAAAAAAGATGTTGAGAGTTTGGAAAAAATTCAAGGACTACCTGTGTCGCACAAGACTGCAATAGAGAAAAACTGGAGAAGGGATTTTTTTTTTTTGGTGCCTTAACATTTAGGAGAAAGATGAGATACAAATTTAACAAACAAATAATATCATTATGAGATATTCTTTCTGATGTACATTGAATGATTGAAAAAGAGAAGAAGTAACAAAACAAGTCTGTATAGATAGAATAGAATAGAATAGAATAGAATAGAATAGAATAGAATAGAATAGAATGGAATGGAATGGAATGGAATGGAATGGAATGGAGTGGAGTGGAGTGGAGTGGAGTGTAGTGGAGTGGAGTGGAACAGTATGGAATAGAATAGAATAGAATAGAATAGAATAGAATAGAATAGAATAGAATAACTTTATTGTCACCTTAAATGTACACTAATCAGCATACATTATAATTAAATTTCATTCCATTCAGCTCTCAAAGGGTAACTACCTCCTATATACATTACATAAAGATGACAAAAATTATGCATATACCCACATACACACACATATATGACAGAGAAACAACACATAGTTCGGATATATACATATACTTGGCAAGAAAAAAGAATCCTGCGAATTTACAAAATGGATGCCATAAGGAACAAAGCTATTACAGAATCTGGTAGTCCTGCTGGAAATACCTCGAAACCTCCTCTGACACGGGAGCAACAGAAACAGAACATGGAGTGGAGTGGGTGTGTGTGGGGTGTCTAACAATGCTCTGAGCTCTAAGCACATATGAGTGCTTGTAAGCAGCATCCTAAATAACGGGAAGCGAGCTTCTCATAATCTTCTTAGGTGTCCTCACCTCTCTCAGTGTGGACCTTCTATCCGAGGCTCTGCTACCACCAAACCAAACAGTGAGGCAGTTTGTTAAAATGCTCTCAATTTTGCCTCTGTAAAAAGTGGTGAGGACAGAAGGAGGAAGATGTGCTCTCCTCATCCGATGCCGGAAATGCAGACGCTGGTTTGCACACTTCACTAAAGAGGATGTATGAAGAGACCAAGTCAGATTGTTAGCTACAGTATTTGCACCCCCAGATACTTAATACTGTTGGCCACCTCCATAGCTTCAGCCTTGATACAGAGTGAACTATAGAAAAGCTAAAAACTAAAGAAAAATTGGGTTGATCAGGTCAGTACATCGCCATATAAATCACCTAATAAAATCAAATGTCATAAAATATTCAATCCAGAGTATTAAAAAATGATTTTGATTTAAGTACCCTTTGAAATTGACCCAGCTGGGTGAAATGCATTCTGTTTTTTTTTTTTTCCCCCTTTCTGAGTTTAACATTTTTTCATGAGGAATAACTACATCTTGGTTGACTGAAATTGCAGCCTTGCAGAGGCCAGCAAGCAGTTTCCAAAGAATGTGGCATTGTCTGAGTCGCACAACAAAGATTATTTCTTCACATTAGAAATCAAAACCTAGAGAGAAGGTTACTATGCTGCATTGTGGCGGTTGGAATATTACTTGCAGACACAGAAAACAATTTTATGGGGAAGAAAAGTCACTTTTGACATGGTGATCAAATGCTAATGGATTGTTTTTTGAGCCTCCTTCAGTCTCGATGTAAGAAAATCTCCATGAATATTTCACTTTTCTCTATGTGATAGAAAGTATTCATCGCCACAGGATGATTGGCACCTTTCTGAAAGGAAACATAGAGTACATTTCCAAGGGCTGGAGACTAAAACCTATGAAGAATGGCTGCAGGACTTGGGTTTGGCTCGTCTAAAAGAAAGAAGAAAGAGGGGTGACATGATAGCAGTGTTTCAATATTTGAGAGGCTGCCACAAAAGAAGAGGGGGGGGTCAAATTATTCTCCAAAGCACCAGAAGGCAAGACAAGAAATGGATGGAAAGGAGAGAAGAAACCTAGAATTAAGGAGAAACTTCCTAACAGTGAGGACAATCAACCAGTGGAACAGCTGGCCTTCAGAAATCGTGGGCGCTCCATCACTGGAGATTTTTAAGAAGAGGCTAGACAGTCATTTGTTAGAGATGGTATAGGATCACCTGCTCAAGCAGGGGGTTGGACTAGCAGACCTCCAAGGTCCCTTCCAGCTCTCCTCTATTCTATTCTATTCTATTCTATTCTATTCTATTCTATTCTATTCTATTCTATTCTATTCTATTCCATATTCTGTTCTGTTCTGTTCTGTTCCATTCCATTCCATTCTATTCTATTTTCAGAATTGTTGATTTTTTTTTTGGTCCATAAAGGTTTGGGTTGACTGATAGACGGTTGGCTAATGAACTATTTCTCTATTATTGTCTATATTCAGAGTGAATAAGGCTCTGTCACAAAACTTAAAAATAACAGAATAATAGACTTGGAAGGGACCTTGGAGGTCTTCTAGTCCAACCCCCTGCTCAGGCAGGAAACCCTATACCATTTTAGAAAAATGGGTGTCCAGTCCCTTCTTAAAAACATCCAGTGTTGGAGCACCCACAACTTCTGGAGGCAAGCTGTTCCACTGGTTAATTGTTCCACTTCAGGAAACTTCTCCTTAGTTCCAGGTTGCTTCTCTCATTGATTAGTTTCCATCCGTTGTTTCTTGTCTTGCCTTCAGGTGCTGTGGAGAATAGGTTGACCCACTCATTCCTGCATCAGCCCCTTAGATCAGAGGTGTCAAACTGCCAGCCTGTGGACTGGATGCATCATGCCAAAACCACCCTACTTCCGGCAATGGGGAAAAAAAAAGTTGTGATATGGCACGACACATCACGTGATGTTGCGAGTTTGATCCCCCCTGCCTTAAATATTGGGAGACTGCTATCATGCCATCCCTAGTTCTTCTTTTCACTTGACTAAAGAAAAGGTAAAGGTTCCCCCGCACATGCGTGCTAGACGTTTCCAACTCTAGGGGCCGGTGCTCATCTCCGTTTCAAAGCCGAAGAGCCAGCGCTTGTCCGAGGACGTCTCCGTGGTCATGTGGCCAGCATGACTAGACGCCAAAGGCGCACAGAACGCTGTTACCTTCCCACCATAGCGGTCCCTATTTTTCTACTTGCCTTTTTACGTGCTTTCGAACTGCTAGGTTGGCACTAAACTAGACAGACCCAATTCCTGCAATTGTTCTTCATATGTTTTAGCGTCCAGATTGAAAAAAAAAAAGGTAAAACAGATAGAAAAGACACACTAAGCTCCTGTACAGTTTTGCTATTTGGACACTTCAGATTCCCCCCACCCCCTTCTAATAGCACCACCTTTCTTCCTTCTTGATTTAGGGAAGATTTATGTTCCTGAAGAGTGGGGGCTAAACAAATAGTATTAGGCTAGAACACAATCCAATTTCACTGCATTTTTCTCTCAAAAAAATGAGTATTTCCTTAGATTTCCCCGAGCTCCATCGTTGCCATCTGCAAGTTGTGATCTCTCAGGACATCGTTGCTTTGCCAGCTGTGATCCCTCTTCCTTTTTAATCAAGGTAAGGATTTTTAGAGTTGAATAAAAAAACATGGAAAGAGATCTGTGGAACTAGACATATGGAATGTGAGTCTTTGGGCAGATTTGCACTTCTTATTATGCCCATCAGCAATACGGGTCACTCGCTGTTTTTAAGAAGAAGAATGGGTAAGATAATTCTCCTCTAGTCATAGCCCACTGCATATTAACTACATTTGGTAACTTTGATTTAAAATTGGTACCCAGAATTTCATCCCATTTTATCAGCAGTGCTGGCTCCAGTTGACATACGCTCTGGGGGCTGATCACCACCCAGGTCAGCCATTTGATTCTGGGCTGCTGTGTTCCCAGCTTCTTGACAGATTTGTTT
>JAKJMR010000724.1:0-11001 GCA_024449315.1 Daboia siamensis
TTGCACAACACCTTTGCCAATTCTTCACCCTCCTGGACCTCCACACCACCTCTCATGCATTCCTTGCACATCCTTCCTGACCTGTTTTGCACCTGTGTGGCACCTTCCATGCCGCCTCCTCAATTCTCATGATGCCTCTACCTTGTGTAGTCCTTTTTTTATTATTAATTCAACAGGAAAGCTACCAGGAAGTCTAAATTTGATGTAGCAGCAAGGAAGGAAGGAAGGAAGGTGCCAGGCAAATCAGGGAAAGCGTATTGACTTTAATTCCCATGTTAGCTAGGCAATTGTGGGAGTCGAAGTTTGTGCGTCATAAAATGTTGTGTTTAATCTTCAAGGTCTCGTCATGAAAACACCAAGGAAATTAGCATCTTCCCATGAGAAAAAATTCTTAATTAATTCGAGGGTCTCATTCCAAATCCCTCCGCCTCCTTAATCTTCTGCTAACCTTTCCAAAATCCAGACACAAAACACGTTTTTTGCTACCTGGTCCAAAAAGTCATATATTTTCAAAAAATAATAAATAAAATAAAATTTACGCCATCAGCCTTTTAAGGAGACACTTGCCGATGAACACGGTAAAACCTTACTTGTCCGAAGGGTCTTAATCTCTCCAATATGCAAAGGAGGGTGGGAAACCCTAAAAAGCGATTTAAGAAATGGGCTCGACTTAGTGATTGTAAAAATCTTTGCTGCAACTCCCAGTCGCTTCGCTGAGAAGCCAACGACAAAAATGACAGTTTCAGTGGTCTGCTAATGAGGAGTGGCGGCTATCCAGAGTCGTGTGGTTAATATTTACAAACTCTCTTCTTCTGGAGAGGTTTTGCCTATATGGATCCAACGTCCAGCCGTGATTTCCTTGTACACGATGTCCCGCTAACGAGGAGGGCGCGAGTC
This sequence comes from Daboia siamensis, assembly GCA_024449315.1. Lineage (NCBI taxonomy): Eukaryota > Metazoa > Chordata > Lepidosauria > Squamata > Viperidae > Daboia > Daboia siamensis. The sequence goes on from JAKJMR010000724.1 coordinate 898, forward strand.
CCAGAAGTGATTGGCAGGGAATACGTGCAGATTTTGGACACATTCCGTAAATTAGCCCGTTTGAGAAACACTGAAAACTCGTTTCGCCCAATTGGAGGTTACAAACAGAGGTGAGAATTTTAATGTCCTAGAGGCAGATAACACTTTTGTTGAAGCTTTTGTGCATTTTAATCAAGCACCAGAACTGAAGCCCAAAGGATTCACATAAAAGTACTCACTTTGGGTACTCCCGATTCACACTGTAAAATTCTTTTGACTGGACGCAGCAGTGACGATGCTAAGACATGACGCATGGACACAGACCATTACGATGATTTCTAACACAGTTTTAAAAGCCCCATATTTTCAAAGGTTGGTTTTATTTTTTACTACTCCCAGTTGGCCTTTGTGTCCCTTAACACTCAAGGACACAGTCTGGCCAAAACTCAACTAGACAAGCAACCTCAAATTTCATGACAAAACATGTAAAGCCTAGAAGAGATGGAATTTGAAGGAAGGGAAAAAAGGAAGGATCAAGCAGTTTTGCTTAACAGCAAATTATCTTCTGTTTTTACATTTCTTTTCTTAATCTTTTTTTCTTAAGTCATCTGAGGATACAGCGGTACTCCAAATAAAATAGTATCTCTCTGGCAGTTGATGCGTACATTATTTCTGTGGTTCATGCTCCTTCCATTACAGAGAGTGTGAAAAACGTTTGTGAGTGTTAGATTGCAATCTAGTGGATTATCCAGAAGGTAGGTAATCCCAGTTTGCTTGGATCACCTGTAGAAGGACACTAGGAAATAGTTGGGAGAGGTGAGTAGAACTATTTATTATTTATTTATTTATTTTGGGGGCTTATATGCCGCCGTATCTCCCGAAGGACTCAGGGCGGCTAATAACAATAAAACACAATAATACAAATGTTAAAAAAGATTAAACTAACAAGCCCCAATGATAAAATATTAAAAACATTCTACTTAAAAATCCCTATTGTCAGTCCAGGTCAGCCTGATGGAAGAGAAAAGTTTTAAGGCCGCGACGAAAGGACCGGAGATCCGGGGCCATCCGGAGCTCAAGGGGAAGTTGATTCCACAGGGAATTCCACAGAACTGCCTACAATCTAATATGTTTTTCAAAGTTGGTGACTTTAAGATGCGTTGGACTTCAACAGCATGGCTGTTGACTTCAACAGCATGGCTAGCTGAGGAATTCTGGGAGTTGAAATCCACGCATGTTAAAAGTCAGGTTTGAAAAACACTGGTCAAACCAATCCTAAAGCAAAGCAAAGTTAGCCGAAGTTTGCTTTTTACAAGGAGAACGTCCTTGGGCATTCAGCGTCCATGTCCTCTTCATTCTGTCGGGGGATGAAGGAAGAAGATCCGGATACCGGAGCCGGTGTTCTCATCTAGAAAGCCTCCGAACCGAAAGGCCCCGTGATCACGGCCGGGATGGAGCGAAGCTGGATTTTCAGCAAAGGTGGACAGAGAAGTGTCTTAACCGAACAGACCGGGATCCAGGAGCCGCAGGCTACACACGAAAGCGTGGAAATGCTCCACTGTCCAAGGAGGTTGAGAGAGGGCCAAGGGGACCTCTGTGCTTTGCGCAGCACTGGTACTCAGAGGGCTGTCTCAGAAGAAAGAGGGAAGAAAAAGGGGAATTGGTCATCACAGGGCAGAACTGCAAAATGTGTGCCAAAACCCACACGCCATCAAGCTGAACAGCTTGCAGCCTTTGGAGCGGGCAGACCCTCCCCCTGTGGAGGTAGTCCATGCCTCATGATCAAAATTGAACCCAATTTTATTATTATTATTATTATTATTGCTAAGCAAGGCAGTTATTCAGTGAGTTTTAGCAACAGCAACAGCCCTTAGACTTATATACCGCTTCACAAATGCTTTTCAGTCCTCTAAGCGGTTTACAGAGTCAGCCTATTGCCCCCCCCCCCCAATAATCTGGGTTCCCAGTTTTGCCCCATTTTTAAAACTTTTCTGGCCACAGCTGTTAAGTGAATCACCGCAGGTGCTAAGTTAGTAACCCGGTCGTTAAGTCAATCTGCCAGCTAAACGAACGATTGTAAATTGATGGACTACTTGTACCCCCCAATTTGGAGGGAAGGGCGGTGGAATTAATTTCAAAACGTTTGGCTTAAGAAAAAGGGACTGCCTCTCTTTTAAACACCCCCAACCTCTTTCAAATGAGCGGAGGACGTAGTTAACAGACGCGACGCAGCTTGCGTGACCCTAAAAATGTCAGAGGTTTCACCCTCTTGCCCCAAGGATATTCTGACAGAACAACTGATCAGTAGAACGTCTCCAGAAGTTGTGGGTGCTCCAAAACTGGGAAAAAATTGGACAATCACTTGTCTGAAATGGTTTAGACCAACGATGGTGAACCTTTTAGAGACCGAGTGCCCAAACTGCAACCCAAAACCCACGTTATGTATTGTCGAGTGCCGGGTGGGCGTGGCCTATTGGGTGGGTGTGGCTGCGGTGGTAACGGCAGACTGGGTGGGACTAAAAAGTTCAATCAATCAATTCCAACTTTGCGAGATCTTTTTTTTTTCCCTGCGAGAAGTTGAAATTGATTGAGTGAACGTTGTTTTTTTGCACACGGCGGCGGAGGCCTAAAGCAAAAAGGTTTTATAAAACCCAGCTGAAGGACTGGGGCAACGGTGCGCGTGTCTAGAGAGGGCTCTGCATGCCACCCGTGGCACACGTGCCATAGGTTCGCCACACGGGTTTAGACTAAGTCTCCTGCTTGAGCATGGGGCTGGACTAGAAGACTTCCAAGGTCCCTTCCAAGTCTGTTATTCTCTTAATTTTTCACTCCTCCAATTTAACTTTTCCTTTTCTCTCCGTCCCTCAGAGCAGTTAGAAAGGTTATAGCCTTGTGGCAGGCAGAGGAGATAACTAAGACAGACTCACTTAATCCAAGTGGGGTCATTGAAGGTGACAAGCAGATCCGTTCCGTACTGGGGGAGGCGGAGCAGCACCAAATGCACAGAGACATCGTTTTTGGCCTACGTACCGGAAAACGGGAACAAAACATTGATCAAGGCTCTCATTTTATACAGGAGGAAGGTGAAAGTAGCTTTTGAAATCATGAGAGCTAGCCCCTCTTCTTTAGAGAAGGGCATATTCACAGGAGGAGGACACCACCATGTCATTTTGGTTCTGTTATGTAGGCCAAGCCAGGCCATTCTGGTTAATTCGCAGTCGGTGTTGGCAGGAGGGTAGAGGTCGACCTTGAGGCCTCTCGTTTGTGGAGTTCCTCAGGGATCGGTCCTCTCGCCTCTTCTGTTCAACATCTATATGAAGCCACTGGGTGAGATCATTCGTGGTTTTGGAGTTGGGTATCATCAGTATGCTGATGATACCCAGCTTTTTATTTCTACCCCAAACCACCTCAGTGATGCCCTCGATGTGATGTCCCGTTGCCTGGAGGCGGTCCGGGTCTGGATGGGGAGGAACAGGCTTCGGCTCAACCCCGACAAGACTGAGTGGCTGTTCGTCCCGGCATGCCGGGAAATTCAGTTTACTCCATCTCTTGTTATGGGGGGTGAGTTATTACCCCCCGTAGATAGGGCGCGCAACTTGGGGGTCCTCCTAGATTCACAACTCTTGTTTGAAGACCATATTGGAGCTGTGACTAGGGGGGCCTTTGCCCAGGTTCGCCTGGTGCGCCAGTTGCGGCCCTATCTGGACCGGGATGCCCTACGTACAGTCACTCATGCGCTCGTGACTTCTCGTCTGGACTACTGTAATGCTCTCTACATGGGGCTACCCTTGAAGACCACTCGGAGGGTCCAACTGGTGCAGAATGCAGCGAGTTGTGCTGGGAGTTTCCCGATACTCCCATGTTACACCTTTACTCCGCGAGCTGCATTGGCTGCCAGTTGTCCTCCGGGTGAGATTCAAGGTGTTAGTAATGACCTATAAAGCCCTACATGGCATGGGTCCGGATTATCTACGGCAACACCTGCGGCCGGTGTCAACTTCCCTCCGTCCAGTGCGCTCCCACAGAGAGGGTCTCCTCAGGGTGCCTCCGATCAAAGAATGTCGACTGGTGGCCCCTAGGGGGAGGGCATTCTCTGTGGGTGCGCCAGACCTTTGGAACCGCTTGCCGGTGGAGCTCCAGATGGCTCCTGATCTTCGCTCCTTCCGGCGCGATCTAAAAACTTATTTATTCGAGCAATCCGGCCTGGTTTGATGGGCTAAGGGACGGGATTTTAAATAATTTTAATTATTGTTTATTGTTTTATATTGGGCATTACATTTAATTGTTTTTTAACTTTTGTATTTTGTTTTTTAGATATTTATTGCCCTGTTCACCGCCCTGAGTCCTTCGGGAGAAGGGCGGTATACAAATTAAATAAATAAATAAATAAATAAATAAATAAATAAATTCCAACAGAGCACAGTGGAAACAGTTTTGTGTCATGTCTGAACGAGAGATGGGAAGGCCTGGGGGAAAAATAGAAAAATTGGGGGGAAAAATTATCCAATGATAAATTATGTATCTATGACAGGGTATTCAAAAACCTTAATGAAAGATTTCTGAGACTTGTTGTAAAGTCTCAAATTACTCTCAGCTGAAGACAAGCAAATCCTGCCTCCAAAAAGCGTGAGTGCTCCATCACTGGGAGATTTTTAAAAAGAGACTAGACAATCACCTGTCTGAGATAACAAGAAGAAATATTACTATTGGACAATGTGAACACCCGTGGATGAGGACGAGGGAGTCTACTGTTTAACTAAAGCAAGCCTTTGAGCGGGAAAACCAGAGTTGGTTTTGCTTCTTCTGTGCCAATGTAGATTTTCAGTAAAGTATTATACACTTGGTAAAATCATGTCCCAGGAGTTTCTTTTCTGGAAATGCCAACTGGACAATTGACACCAGTCGCCCAGTAACCTCGCCACTCACCTCCTCATTGAATTTAGCGATCTGCTGGTGGCCCACCAGTTGCCAGGAGCTGCTGCAGCCTTCGAATGCCAGAAGAGCGGGCGCAAACTGGGTTTGGCTCAAAATCTCCGAATTGGCCGAATTGCCCGCAATGTCTTCAAAATGGAACCTGGTAGGAGTGGGGTGGTTAAAAAAAAAAGATGGACATCTCTCACCGACTCTCCCCTCAATGAGTCTCGCGCTAAGAGGCAAACTTTATCCACAGGTGAGGTTATCCCAGGTGAATCCCTTCCCAAAATTTCATAGGCAATTTCATGGAGAAATTGCAAAATAGCCCGAGCTATGGACGTTCTTAACATACAGTAATCTTCGACGTACGACCACAATGGAGCCCAAAATATCTGTTGCTAAGTGAGACACCGGTTAAGTGAATTTTGCCGTTTTACGACCATTCCTGCCAAGGCTGTTAGGTGAATCACTGCAGTTAAGTTAGTGACACCGTTGTTAAGTGAGTCTGGCTTCCCCGTTGACTTTGCTTGTCACAAGGTTGCAAAAGGGGATCATGTGACCCCAGGAGCCTGCAACCGTCATAAATACGAGTCAGTTGCCAAGCATCTGAATTTTGATCACACAACTGTGTATGGATGCTGCAACCGTCCTAAGTATGAAAATTCGTCATGTGTTACTTTTTTTCAGTGCTGTTATAACTTCGGTCATTAAATGAACTGTTATAAGTCGAGGACTACCTGTAATCTTATTACCCCCAAAAAAAACTCAGCATTAGAACACACACACACACACACAGAGAGAGAGAGAGAGAGAGAGAATTTTTTTATTTTCTTTTTCTTTGTTTAAGGTAAAGGTAAAGGTTCCCCCGCACATGCGTGCTAGTCGTTTCCAACTCTAGGGGCCGGTGCTCATCTCCGTTTCAAAGCCGAAGAGCCAGCGCTTGTCCGAGGACGTCTCCGTGGTCATGTGGCCGGCATGACTAGACGCCAAAGGCGCACGGAACGCTGTTACCTTCCCACCGTAGTGGTCCCTATTTTTCTACTTGCATTTTTACGTGCTTTCGAACTGCTAGGTTGGCAGAAGCTGGGACGAGTAACAGGCGCTCACTCTGCTACGCGGCACTCGGGATTCGACCCGCCGAACTGCCGACCTTTTGATGTTTATTGTTCTATTATTCTACTTTCACTTGGTTTAGACTTCCTTCTTCTTTCTCTTGTTTTTAATTGTCGCAAGCCACCTAGGCTAGCCAGATGGCAAGAAAGATGGCAAATAAATGTAACAACAACAATATTCATCATAACGTATTTCTTGTGGTAATTCCTCATCAGACCATGAAGCGTTTCCAACCTTACGCTAAATAAAGCAAGCCAGGATTTTATCACGCTCTAGGAATGCTCGTTTTTAAGCATTCAAGCCAGGCCTGTCTTAAGCTCATTTCAGGACTGTGATTAGACACGCAGAGAATTTGTCTCTGTTCAGAGGTGTGATTCAGCCGGTTCGCACCACTTCGGCAGAACCGGTAGCTAATTTTTGGTTGCCCGGGCCCAGAACGGACTTCCGGAAGCGGCGGCATCCACACAGAGAACCGGTTGTTCGCATATTTGAATCTCACCACTGTCTTTGGTGCGGAAGCTTTCGCTAGAAAAGGCCAGGGTGAGAAGTTGAAAAAACATTGCCCAAAACCTGTCAGAAGATGCCCTATGATCCCTTGTAGTTCAGGCTCCTAAATGTCCTCCATCACGACTGTGAAAACTGCTCAGAGTTTCCTTTATTTGACCCAGACATTACAAGCTGCTGTGGTTAGTCTTAGAGCAAATGTAAAAACCCGGTTCAGCTATGTTGGATTCTCACAACTTAGATACAACCCGGGCAGGGTTTTGAGCAATGTTTTTTCAACTTGTCACCCTGGGCTTTTCTGGTGAGTGCTTCTGCACAAGAGACAAATTTCGTGTGTGTGTGTGTGTGTGTGTGTGTGTGTGTATGTGTGTGTGTGTCTAATCACAACAGTTCACCGAGTGACCGTTTAAAGTTACAACAGCACTGAAAAAAGTGACTTATGACCGTTTTTCACACTTACGACCCTTGCAGGATCCCTGTGGCCATGTGATCAAAATTCAGACGCTTGGCAGCTGACTCGTACTGATGACACGGTTGCAGTGTCCCGGGATCACGGGATCCCCTTTTGCGACCTTCTGACAAGCAAAATCAATGGGGAAGCCAGATTCACTTAACACCCGGGTTAGTAACATATCAGCTGCAGCGATCCACTGAACCGCCGAGGCAAGAAAGGTCATAAAACGGGGCAAAACTGACTCTACAAATGTCTCACTTAACAACAGAAATTTTGGGGCTCATTTATGGTCGTACGTTAAGGACTACCTGTATAGCAGAGCTTTTCAACCAGTGGTACGGGTACCACCTGTGGTACATTGGCACCTGGCAGGTGGTATGCGACCATCCTAGAACAGTGGTAGCGGGGGAGGGGAATGAGCTGAACAGGTGGCAGCACCGCACAAGCCTGAGCGAGAGACGGCTGGAGCTGCAGGGCTGTCAGGGCTCAGCGGAAGCTCCAGGATCAGCGCTTCTTTGGGGCTGTCAGGCTCAGGGGAAGCGCCAGGATCAGCGCCAGGCTCCAGATGGAGCTCGGCGCTGATCCTAGAACTACTGCTAAGCCCAGAAGAAGCGCCGATCAGCTGGAATGTTGCAGCATCTCCAGGGTCTTGTGATTTACATTCAGATGCTTGGCAACTGATTCATATTTATGATGGTCACAGTGTCCCAGGGTCATGTGAAGTGACCAAAACCTGCTGCAACCACCCAGCAGATGGAGTGGAAATAAAAACCAAATGCCCCCCAATCCCACCCCCGCTGCCTATCCTCAACAGAAATGCTCACAACAATGAAAACCTCGGACAGGAGGAAGAGCGCCGCCGGGCGGCTGTGGCCTGGGGAGGGGGGCACTTTTTTCAGTGCCATTGTAACTTCAAACAGTCACTAAGCGAACTGTTGTAAGGGGAGGACTACCTGTACTTCATCACTTTTTTCCTTTTTGGGGGGGGGTTTCAGCAAGTTTTTGACACCTTGCTAGGCGACTGGTGGTACTCGATGTTGCCATATCCTAAAAGTGGTATAATGGGTGAAAAGGTTGAAAAGCCCCGCTGTATACGATAGGATTTTTATTTCTATTTTATTCTATTCAACCCCCATCCCAAATTTACTTTCCAAAGATCAGCCAGGCTCATTGAAATGCTGCCCCCTGGCTGTAACGTTTTGTAATTTTTTTTCCCTCCTGCGTAAGGGAGTTGTAAAAGTGGAGATGCTGGAGATCGAACCCAGGACCTCATACATGCAAAGCATGCGCTCTACCACTGAGCTACATCCCCATCCCCTTGTTTGTCAGCAGTTGCTCTTCTCCATTACAATAGTAGTCTCTCAATATTACTTCCCCTTCCTTTTACTTTTCAAGGCTTTAGCAGTGAAGCCAACATTTTAGCCTTTTGCTACGTAAAGTAGTTAGTTACTGAGTCCCATACAAATGTTGCTAAGACTAATTAGCCATACTTCTCTAGCCTGGGAATATTTGTATTCCTTTAATACGTTCACAGTCAAGAGGTCTTGACTGAGTATACAAAGAGTGTAATTTTGCCCCAGGATTCGTTTTTCCAAGCAGGCTTTAAACTCCAGCACCAATTTGTTCGCCAATGAGATGTCCAATTTTGCACTACCCACCTGGCAGCATTTTCATCCGCCACCCCTGCTTGATATTCCAGCAGCTCCACAATGATGCTCTGATCTGTGCTGGGGTGAACGAAGACTTCCTGGTTGTCAGGAACCTGACGCATTTCACTGCGAGGAAAAGGACAGAGAGAAGAAATTAGGGACAGCCAGCCGCTACATCTTTGTGAGCACACGGACCTTCTAAAGCAGAGGTCCCCAACCTTTGCCAGTGCCACAGAGAAAAGTTTTTCCATGGATCAGAGGTGGTGTGGTTTTGAATAGTGCCTGTATCCCGAGGATGGAGCTTTGCTTGTTTGTGCGGCCCATTTGCTGGCATGCTGCGGACCGGTGCCAGTCCACAGACCGGGGGTTAGGGACCCCTGTTCTAAAGACCCCAAAAGCAGCCCATTGTCTATGGCCGTGGTGGCGAACCTATGGCACGCATGCCACAGGAGGCACGCAGAGCCCTCTCTGAGAGCACACGCACCGTCGCCCCAGTCCTAGGCCTTCAGCTGGGTTTTGTAAAACCTTTTCACTTCAGGCCTCCGCTGTCATGTGCAAAAAAAAAAAAAAAAAGTTCAATCAATCAATCAATCAATTTCAACTTCTCGCAGGAAAAAAAAGATCTCGCAAAGTTGGGGTTGATTGATTGATTGAACTTTTTAGTCCCACCCAGTCTGCCGTTACCACCATAGCCATGCCCGCCCAATGGGCCACACCCACCCAATGGGCCACACCCACCCAATGGGCCACGCCCACCCAGCACCCAATGATACACAAGTGGGTTTGGGGTTGCAGTTTGGGCACTTGGTCTCTAAAAGGTTCGCCATCACTGATCTATGGGGATTCTCAGCCCTCCAGGTCATGGTTGTCCCAAAAGTGCTTTTTCAAGAGGCAGCTGGATCTTTCTTTGGTTTTCCTTGAAGGCGTTTCACTTCAGATCCAAGAAGCTTCTTCGGTTCATCTGCATTACAGGTAGTCCTCAACTTACGACCACAACTGAGCCCCAAATTTCTCCTGTTAAGTGAATTTTGCCCCTATTTTATGACCTTTCAAGCCACAGTTCTTAAGTGAATCACTGCAGTTCTTCAATTAGTCTCGTGGTTGTTAAGCGAAACTGGCTTCTCCCTTGACTTTGCTTGTCAGAGGATCACCAAAGGGGATCACGTGATCCTGGGACACAGCAAAGGCCACTCCAAAGCACCAGAGGGCAAGACAAGACAACAACGGTTGGAAACTGGTCAGAGAGAGAAACAACCTGGAATTAAGGAGAAACTTCCTGACAGTGAGGACAATTAACCAGTGGAACAGTTTACCCACAGAAATCGTGGGAGCTCCATCACTGGAGATTTTTATGAAGAGACTGGACAGTCAATTTTCTGAGATGGTATAGGTTCTCCTGCTCAAGCAAGGGGTTGGACTAGAAGACCTCCAAGGTCCCTTCCAGATTCTATTCTATTCTATTCTATTCTATTCTATTCTATTCTATTCTAT
>JAKJMR010000724.1:11011-27209 GCA_024449315.1 Daboia siamensis
ATTCTATTCTATTCTATTCTATTCTATTCTATTCTATTCTATTCTATTCATAAATATGAACCAGTTTCCAAACATCTGCATTTTTGCCACGTGATCATGGGGATGCTGCAAAAGTTGTAACCGTGAAAACTGGTCATAAATCCCTTTTTTCACTGCTGTTGTAACTTTGAACGGTTAATAAATGAACTGTTGTAAGCCGAGAACGACCTGTACTGAAGAACTGAAGAAGCTTCTTGAAGGAGAAGCGAAACTTCTTCAGGTCAAAAACAAAGAAAATCTAGTTGCCTCTTGAAAAACCAGAATCTTTGGGGCAAGCAGCCCATAGGAAGCCCTCCAAAACAGCTGGACTGAAGCTCTTAATATTTAAATCACTTCCATCTTCCTTGTCTTAAGAGGCTGGGTGTTTTTCCACCCCTGCTAAAACGTTTTGAAAAGCGGAGATTTCTTTTCCAAATATGTCTTTCCATCTGTGTTACCTGGTCTAAGCTCTGTGCTCTCACAGGTGTCCCTGACACAGGTAATCACCACCCCTTTTGCAAAGACCTGTCTTTGAGGCAGAGGTAGTCCTTGATTCATGGCCACTTGCTTAGCGACCATGTGAAGTTACCATGGCACTTAAAAAAAAATGGAGTTACAACCAGTCCTCAAACTTACAACCATTGTACACGATCAAAATTCAGACGCTTGTTCAACTGGCTGGTGGCACCCTGGGATCAGGGGAGCTCCATTTATGACCTTCCGACGTCCAATAAGCAAAGTCGACGAGGGAAGCCAGATGCACTTAACAACCGTGTGATTCACTTAACAACTGTGGCTCCCCAAAGGTTCACAATTTCACAACCACCTGGCTTAGCAAAGGAAGGTGAGGTCCCAGTTGGGGTCATACCTGTACCATGATAACTCATACGGAGTGCCAACTGCTATTAAAAATGGGCACAAGCTTGGGGGTGGGTGGGGGGTGAGCTTAGTAACAATGAGGGTTGGTATCAGCATAAGAGAGCTGGAAGGGACCTTGGGAGGTCTTCCAGTCCAGCCCCCTGCTCAGGCAAGAAAACCTATACCATTTCAGACAAATGGTCATCCAATCTCATCTTAAAAACTTCCACTGATGGAGCACCAACCACTTCTGGAGAGAAGCTGTTCCACTGATTTAATTGTTCTAATTATCAGGAAATTTCTCCTTTTTTTCTAGGTTGGTTCTCCCCTTGATAAGTTTCCATCTGTTGCTTCTTGTCCTGCCTTGAGAGCTTTTGGAGAATAGCCTGACACCCACCCACCCCTTCTTTGTGGCAGCCCCTCAAATACTGGAACACTGTTCTCAGGTCACCCCGGTCCTTCTTTTCATTAGACTAGAACAGACATGTCAAACACAAGGCCCGGGGGCCGGATCCGGCCCGCAAAGTGGTTTCATGCGGCCCACAAAGCCATCCTGGAAACAGGGAGGGAACGGCCCCCACTGCCTTGGCCCTGGCCCAGAGACCCTCCTCCTGCCAGAGACCCTCAGATCTGTCCCACTCCTGCCCAGGCCCCCATGGGCACCCTTGATGCGAATGATGTAGAGCTGGCCACGCCCACCCAGTAGGCCATGCCCACCCTGGCCATACCCACCCGGCCCCCTGAGGGCAACCGCAATGCTGATGCGGCCCTCGATGAAATGGAGTTTGACACCCTTGGACTAGAATGACATACCCAATTCTTGCAACCGATCAATGCAGAGAACAGGACATGGCTGTTATTTCCAAAGCAGAATGTCTAAGAGCCTTTAGTTTGACCCACAAGTTGTGAAGCCAAGAGGCTGGTGGGAAGGCTGGAATGAACCAAGTCTGGGGAGATGCTGGTCAGGGGCAGAGCATGGGACCCACCTGATATCCAGACTTCCAGGAGGGAGACGAGCAGAAAAGGCACCACCAAACAGGTGGCTTTCTTGGGCCTCCTCGTCCGCCATGGCCTTTGCCTACAAGACAAACCAAGGGGACAAATGCATTGGAGATCCACCGTCAAAGCCGCACACAAAATGGGGGTTCGAGAGGACAGGGTGAGGTTCAAACTGCCAGGCTTTTGAACAGTTTGGTTTCCTTTCTTAGCAGCATTTGGGGGGGGGGAAAGAGGGTAGAGCCTTTTTCGGAACCTACACTTAAAATGCATAAAATAAAATATAGCATCCCAGTTATAACAAATATGTACAGGGATCGCATTTACATTTCTGTTAGATGAATGACAAGGCAATACCTTTTTTTTTTAAGGTATGATCATTTTTGACAGCGAGACGGATCAAAGTTAAGGAACATTTCTGGAGTCCCCAGGCTACAAATTATTCTACCTACATACTATACATTGCCTTTTGGTACTGTCCATAGGTACAGATGGGGACTGCAGCCAAGAAATTAAAAGACGCTTGCTCCTGGGGAGGAAAGCCATGGCAAATCTAGACAGCACACTAAAAAGCAGAGACATCACCCTGTCAATAAAAGTGCGTATAGTCAAGGCTATGGTCTTCCCAGTTGCAATGTATGGCTGTGAAAGTTGGACCATAAGAAAGGCTGAGCACCAGAGAATTAGGCCTTTGAACTCTGGTGCTAGAGAAGACTCCTGCGAGTCCCTTGGACTGCAAGGCGATCAAACCGGTCAGTCCTAGAGGAGATCAACCCTATTGCTCTTTAGAAGGCCAGATCCTGAAGCTGAAACTCAAATGCTTTGGCTACCTAATGAGAAGGAAGGACTCGCTGGTGCAGAATGCAGCCGCGTGGGTAGTGATGGGAGCATCCCGATACTCCCATATTACACCCCTCCTGCGTGAACTGCATTGGTTACTGGTTGTCCTCCGGGTGAGATTTAAGGTGCTGGTACTTACCTTTAAAGCCCTACATGGCCTAGGCCTGGGATATTTGCAGGACCGTCTGCTGCCGGGAACGACCTCCCATCGCCCAGTACGCTCACACAGAGAGGGCCTCCTCAGGGTGCCGTCGGCTAGACAATGTCGGCTGGCGACCCCCAGGGGGGTCTTCTCTGTGGGAGCGCCAGCCCTATGGAACCAACTCCCCCTTGAGCTCCGGATGGCCCCGGATCTCCGGTTCTTTCGCCGCGGCCTTAAAACACTTCTTTTCCATCAGGCTGACCTGGACTGACGATAGGGATTTTAAAATGTTTTTTTAATTTTTAACTCCAATTTTAATTTATTCTATTGGGGCTGTTAATTTAATTCTTTTTAACTTTTGTATTGTTGCATTTTATTGTTGTTAGCCGCCCAGAGTCCTTTGGGAGATAGGGCGGCATATAAGTCCCAATAATTAATTAATAAGAAAGAAAGAAAGAAAGAAAGAAAGAAAGAAAGAAAGAAAGAAAGAAAGAGAGAAAGAAAGAAAGAAAGAAAGAAAGAAAGAAAGAAAGAAAGAAAGAAAGAAAGAAAGAAAGAAAGAAAGAGAGAGAGGGAGGGAGGGAGGGAGGGAGAGAGAGAGAGAGAGAGAAAGAAAGAAAGAAAGAAAGAAAGAAAGAAAGAAAGAAAGAAAGAAAGAAAGAAAGAAAGAAAGAAAGAAAGAAAGAAAGAGAGGGAGAGAGAGAGAGAGAGAGAGAGAGAGAGAAAGAAAGAAAGAAAGAAAGAAAGAAAGAAAGAAAGAAAGAAAGAAAGAAAGAAAGAAAGAAAGAAAGAAAGAAAGAAAGAGAGGGAGGGAGGAAAGAAGGGAGAGAGGGAGGGAGGGAGGGAGAGAAAGAAAGAAAGAAAGAAAGAAAGAAAGAGAAAGAAAGAAAGAAAGAAAGAAAGAAAGAAAGAAAGAAAGAGAAAGAGAGAGAGAGAGGGAGGGAGGGAGAGAGAGAGAGAGAGAGAAAGAAAGAAAGAAAGAAAGAAAGAAAGAAAGAAAGAAAGAAAGAAAGAAAGAAAGAAAGAAAGAAAGAAAGAAAGAAAGAAAGAAAGAGTGCCTGGCTCAGATGCTCAGGTCCTTGGAGGTGCATTAGGTCATTTCTGCTGCAAAGAAAAGGAGGCAAAATAATTGGGCCGGGAAGGGTTGAAAACAGGCAAGGAAATCCCTGGAGCTAACAAAACAAAACAAGGACCTTGAGAGACAAGAGGGGGTTCCCTTGGTAACTGCGTCACCACGGGAGGGATTCCCTCCACGGAATTCCGGAAACAAGCGAAGGGACTCCCGACGATGTCAATGGAGAAAGTCAAGGAATTTTTGAACCGGCCCAATTTACCGCTATAGAAAAACCCTCCGGACGCTCCTTCCGCCTTTTCGGAAAACTCGCCTTTCAGCCTCGCTGCTTGCAAGAGGCGACTTTCCCTTTAAAAAAAACCGGCCCCCTCGAATGAATTCTCACCCCCCTCCGCCCTACTGGCCCTGAACGGGCCAATCAGAAGCCGGAGGAAGTAAGCGACCGCGGCTCTTTTATGACTCGTGGACTTCAACTCCCAGAATTCCTGAGCCAGGCACGCTGAGGGGAAAGGGAGAGGTTTCCAAGCTGAGCCGTGCTGGCTCAGGAATTCTGGGAGTTGAAGTCCACGAGTCATAAAAGAGCCGAGGTCGCTTACCCCTGGCTCAGGCCCTTAGACGCTCCTCCCGCGCATCGAATGCCATTATGACGATAACGGAAAGGGGTGTGATTGACGAGCGCCTCGTCGAATGGCCGAGGCAGATTGGACGGAAGCGACTCGATCTCGAGAGGCCCTTAAAGAACCCTCGGGCTGTGTTGTTGTTTAATGTTGTTTAATGTAAAAAAAAAAAAACACCCCAAAAACCTACTACTTTTTATAAAGCCGCGATCGGAGGAGGAGAAGAAATGCGTTACATGTGAAAAATAACGCTTATGTTCAAAATGATGGTGTGGAAGTTCCGTTTTTGCCTTGAATTTGAATTTGAATTTATTAAATTTACAGGCCGCCCTTCTCCCTAAGGACTCAGGGCGGCTCACAACAATAAAAGGTTGTACGAGTTGAGAGAAATTTAAATTTCGCACTCCTGATTTTGCACGTGTAGGTGGCTAATTTTTAATGGAAAGGGGTTTTAATTTTTTTAATGACACGCGTTTCGCTCGCTGGCCCTTTTTTGTGTCGCAAACCAATTTGCCTATATTAAACGGAGTTTTGCAAATGCCGTGCCTCTTTTTTTTAAAAAAAAAAAATAGAGAGTAATATTGCAACGATGTATAAAGTAAACGCATGGGTTGCTTTCCTTTATCGGGGACAGGGCAAAAGGCTTCACCTGTTGAATGTCCGGCTGTTGTAGCAGAAAAACAAGGTTCTAACCTGCTAGCAGCTACCTAAAGAAAGAATTACCCTCATCGTGCATATGGATTGTTTCATAACAATGATTGCCGAGATAATTTCTGAAAGCATAAATTAACTTCCGAGCTGCAAAACGGCATGAAATTATGCCAAAATTAGTCAAGCAAATATATTGTATCCCTTCCCCCTCAGCATATTCCAACACTTGTCTTTGATCTCAAAAGTAGGTGCCTAGGCTGAGATTGATTTAGGGTATTTTTTTTTTCCCCTCTTATAATAAAACTGACTTTTTTTTTGGCACAGGAAAAGCTGGTTTTTAATAGCTAGAGAAAATACAATGGACTAGGAATAGAATCAGAAACAGAATCGAAACAGAAACAGAGTAGAAACAGAAATAGAATAGAAATAGAGTAAAATTAGTACCTTGGATGTCTTCTAGTCCAATCCCCTGCTCAGGCAGGAAATCTTATCATTTCAGACAAATCTTTGTCCAATCTCTTTTTTAAAAAAAGTTTCATATCAGGGCCTTCTCTGGAATGGCTGGCAGCTTAAAATGAAGCTCTTGTATCTGTTCAGTTTCCGCCTGACAAATAATATGCAAGATTTTACAAAAAGGGAGAGGGGAAAAATCTCCTTTGATAATTCTATAGGCCAGGGGTAGGCAACCTTGGCTCTTTTATGACTCGTGGACTTCAACTCCCAGAATTCCTGAGCCAGCATGGCTCAGCATGGAAACCTCTCCATTTCTCCTCAGCATGGCTGGCTCAGGAATTCTGGGAGTTGAAGTCCACAAGTCATAAAAAAGCCAAGGTTGCTCACCCGGCTATACCCTGATTGAATTTGCTGCTTAGAGTTTCTCAGATTAAGGTGTGGCCCTATAATTTTAATTAATAGGAAACAAGTATTATCACTTTATGAAATGAATTTATATATAAATAAAAGAAACATAGGAGGTAGTAAGCAGTCAGAAGATTGACATTTTGAATGGGCTTCCCTAAGTTTTTCCACCCCTGGTGAGAGAAACAAAACAAACCAATTAGCAGAAAATTAAAATAAAACTATGTGTATTTCATCCCATAACATGATGTGAATCCCCTCAACCTCGTCTTCCGCCCCCATAGTCATGATTCATTTAAGAGTCCGACACTTAGCTGAAATGGGCGGTATAGAATTATGATAAACTAAATAATAGGTTAAGAAAGGATTGGAAGCAGGTGGAATCACTGTAACTCCAGAAACAGAAACCTATATAAATCAGAGTTTGTGAGTAAAGCTGAGAAGTGGTTGTGATTGTTTCCCCGAATCTTAAGATAATCAGCCAAGTGTTGCAGGCAACCAGCTTTTTCTCTCCAATATGCGGTCTTTTGTGTTTGTGGGGTATGTGGCTTCTTTGATTTCTCATTTTAAAGGCCAGAGAAGGGAAGTTTGGAAAAGTGTCTAGCTTTTCTTTTGGAAGGTTAGAAAAATTCTGATTCCAAAGGTGAAGTCTTTTTAAATTAGGAAAGCTGAGAAAACCCGGGCCTTGGAGTGTGATTAAAAAACAGACGTGAAAGTTTGGAATTTGGAGAAGGGTGTGTGTTGTATATAATTTCCAAATACATTAGTGAAGTCATTCTTTGTTTGGAGAAAGTGAAACACAGAATTATTATTTGAACAAGAGTTTATTTTTTTAAAGGTGGCACAAATGTGTGAACAATTGATAGAATTGTGAAGTCTAATTCACAGCTAAGCTTTGTTCTTGTGAACCAATATTCTGGGTTCACAACATAGCCGACACCCCAAATTGACCATGGGGTGGGTTTTCACAGACTGCAGGTTAAATTATCTTTGGTTACTTTGGGTTTTAGAGGGTCCTGTGAACACAGTCATGGTCAGTTCATGGTTAGATTTTGTAACCAAGCGGGACAGTAATGAAGTCTTTCCTCTAAGACAGACTAACTAACAGAACAATAGAGTTGGAAGGGACCTTGGAGGTCTTCTACTCCAACCCCTGCTCAGGCAGGAGAGACTATATACTATTTCAGACAAATGCCTGTGCAGTGTCTTCTTAAAAGCCTCCAGTGATGGAGCACCTACAACTTTTGAAGGCAAGCTGTTGCACTGGTTTATTGTTTTCACTAAGACCTCTGGACTTCAACTCCCAGAATGGCTGGCTGGGGAATTCTGGGAGTTGAAGTCCACAAGTTTTAAAAGTTGCCAAGATTGGACACCCCTGTTCTAAAACCTCCTAATTTATCCCACTTTCTGCTCTCTCTCAGTAACCAATATTTTATACTTGCAACACAGGCTTGCTCTGTAGTTTGCTTGGAGATTTTACCTCTCTTTATACCTCTGGACATGGTGGTTCAGTGGGTTAGGACGCTGAGCTTGTCGATCGGAAGGCTGGCAGTTTGGCGGGTCGAATCCCGAGTGCCGCGTAAGAGAGTGAGCGCCTGTTACTCATCCCAGCTTCTGCCAACCTAGCAGTTCGAAAGCACGTAAAAATGCAAGTAGAAAAATAGGGACCACTACGGTGTGGGAAGGTAACAGCATTCCGTGCGCCTTTGGCGTCTAGTCATGCCGGCCACATGACCACGGAGACGTCCTCGGACAAGCGCTGGCTCTTCGGCTTTGAAACGGAGATGAGCACCGGCCCCTAGAGTCGGAAACGACTAGCACGCATGTGCGGGGGAACCTTTACCTTTACCTTTTTATAGCACTGGAAACCAGGAGACCTGGTTTTATTGTGTGTAGCTCCTGTGTACGCTTGTTACAAGTAGATCCATGTTAGAGAAATACTGTGAATGTGTTGATGATGTTCCCAAAACCAGAAGCCTTGGAGAACATTTCACGACGATTTCCATCATACCTTTCCCTGTTGGTAGAGGCTGACAGAAACCTTTTAAAAATATTTTTTATTAATTTATGAATTTTAGTGACTGCTGGCCATTGCCTCAGTTCTAGGGCTGAGAGTTTGTGGCTGGCCCAAAGTCACCCGGCTGGTTTTTTGCCCAAGACAGGAGTAGAACACTGTTTCTATTCTGATGCCTTGACCACTGCACTATACTGGCTCTCTTTGAGTTAATAGAACCAATCAAAATATTACCTATTATCTGTTTGGATTTTTTCAACTTGGCAGTTCCCAGATATCTGAAATCTCTGGCAAGCAAGCCTTATGCTCCAAGATGCTCTAGCAAAAGCTCTTGATCTTAAAACTGTTTTATTGTCTCTTCTTGACGAGCCTTGAATATTAAAAGATGGCTCCCTTTGTATTCTGTCTGAAACATATATCAATGCCTAAAGTAATTTGCTGGTTCAATTTACCCTTACTGTTTCTACTGTAGCTTTATGGTTTTTTCCTTGCCAGAAAAGATCACGCACAAATTATTGTACCTACATTTCTTAATTTATTCTCTGGTTTGAGATGTTGCAGGATACAGTTCCACATCCCCTTTTATCTCTAGCCTCATCCTTCTCTCCATCTCATCGATCAAGAGCAAAACTAATTTAATTTTTTTGCCTTTGTTTTTCCAATAGTATCCTATTCTACATATTGGGGAGCCAGGAAGTGGTGTCTATACCTTTTCCCACAGGTAAGCGTCAGTTCTGCAAGGGTGGTGAAGAACATTACTTATTTTATGTTTCAAATACAAATCGACCCAATTCACTCTTCTCAATCTTCTGTATTATTCTTCTGCAAATCAGTGATGGTTATTGCCTCATTTTTTTTTAAGTTTAGCACTGCTGTCTTCAGCTGTAAACAGATGTGCACGGAAACGGCTGGAATAGGAGAACACTCGCAAAAATATGAATAGTATGCAGGAAGTAGCTATTGAATTTCTGTGCAGACTTAGACCAGTGTTTCTCAACTGTGGCAAGTATAATATGCGTGCACTTTAACTCCTGGAATTCCTCAGCCGGCATGGATAACTGGGGGATTCTGGCAATTAAGTCCACACATATTAAATTTGGGAAATACTGCAAAAAAAAAAAAAATCAAGTTGAGAATATTAGAATAAGAAATCAAATTGTGCAGGACTGCCTGTGGCATTGGCTCAAAGCACAAGTTAACCTGAATCCTCACAAACCCTATTATGGTTTAATGCAATGTGTGAAGCCAGTTCCAAGAATTTCCAGGGGTGATCGGTATATTTGAGTTTATGAAGCCACAAAGAGGTCAGGGAGGGAGAGGAGGAGTTAGATTTTTGTTTGTTTGCTTATTAGAGAAAAAAAATATTTCCTTTTCTGAAAGGGGCTGTACGGACTGAATGTCGGGACCGCTACTTTTGGATATGGCTGGACAAGTCCGCGCTGGGGCAAAACTCTTGGAATTACAGTGTCTTCAGTAAGTAAATGGGCTGGTAAGGATTCAAGAACGGTTGCAGGAACTGGGCATGGCTAGTCTAGTGAACAAAAGGCTGTCAGAGAAAGGAGGGGGTCAACCAAAGCCTTTCAAGGCAGGACAAAAAACAACAGATGGAAACTTATCAAGGAAAGAACCAACCTAGAACCAAGGAGGAATAACCCTAACCTATTTTCCGAAGCACCTGAAGGCCAGACAAGGAACAATGGATGAAAAATGATTGAGGAGAGATTCAACCTAGAAATAAAGAGAAATCTTCTGACACTGAGAACAATCAACCAGTGGAACAGTTTGCCTTCAGATGTTGTGAGTGTTTCATCACCGAAGCTTTCAAGAAGAGACTGGACAGCCATCTGTCAGAAATGGTATAAGGTCTCCTACTTAAGCAGAGGGTTGGACTAGATGACCTCCCAACTCTATTCTATTCTATTCTATTCTATTCTATTCTATTGTCTGCTCTAGAGCTTATGTAGATCTTACTCATTTCTTAGTGGCAGAAATAATTAGTGGCAGAAATAAAGACACATTCCCTTGTTCCTAAGTTGGAGTCAACTAAACATAATAGATTATTATAGTTCTAAAACCTTAGTGTAGCCTTGGAAGGGAACTTCTAGTCCAGCCCCCTGCTCAAGCAAGTGACCCTATACTATTTCAGACAAATGGCTGTCCAATCTTTTCTTGAAAATCTCCAGTGTTGGATCAGCCACAACTTCTGGAGGCCAGTCATTCCACTGGTTGATTGTTCTCCTTGCCAGGAAATTTCTCCTCAGTTCTAGGTTGCTTCTCTCCTTGATTAGTTTCCATCCGTTGCTTTGTGTCCTGCTTTCAGGCGCTTTGGAGAATAGATTGACCTCTTTGTCATTGTGGCAGCCCCTGAGATGTTGAAACACTGCTTTCATGTCACCCTGAGTCCTTCTTTTCATTAAACTGTGATGGTAAGCAGAAGCTGCTGCTAACTGGCTTGGATAATGAATTTGTTTCTTTCTTTCCCTAGATGAACTCGGCCAGCGTATCTCTGTGACTGATTACATCGCTACTCAGTGCGGGTTCACCCATGGCGTTGACCTCTATGGAAATCCGGAAATCCGTATCTCATTCCTGGCTTGTTCCGTCCGCAATATGGTAAGATGTAGGCCCTATCCTGCTTGAAGATGGGCTGGAGAGTTTGTAAACCAGATTCTGTAGGAAGAATGGAAATCTTCCCCAAGAAAGCCAAGGCCTGCTCAAATTTTGGAAAAAAACAAGGATTTCTTCCTTGGAGAAGAGACCACAGAGGAAATTTGAAAGCTTAAGGCAGACATGTCAAACACAAGGCCCGGGGACCAGATCCGGCCCGTGAAGTGGTTTCATGTGGCCCGTGAAGCCATCCTGGAAACAGTGAGGGAACGGCCCCCACTGCCTTGGGCCTGGCCCAGAGACCCTCCTTCTGCCAGAGACCCTCAGATCTGTCCCACTCCTGCCCAGGCTCCCATAGGCACCCTTGATGCGATCGATGTAGAGCTGGCCATGCCCACCCAGTAAGCCATACGCACTCTAGCCACGCCCACCCAGTAGGCCACGCCCACCCTGGCCTTACCCACCCGGCCCCCTCAGGGCAACCGCTATGCTGATGCGGCCCTCAATGAAATTGAGTTTGACACCCCTAGCTTAATGCTAGATTGGGTATTTAAAAACCCATAAGCGTTGCCAGTTGGCCTGGGCACCCAATGGAGGAGTTTCACATGGAGGTGGCTGCTAGATTGATGGCAGACTCCACACAACCCTTGCTCTCTGTTCTCTACGCATCCATCTTTTTGATTATCACATTGGTGCATTATTCTCGTTGTTTTCCTGTGTCACTGTTTATTTTATTCTATTATTTAAAATTCTGTTCTGTTTACACTCCTTTCATTTTCTTCCTTTTTTTATTATTGTAAGCCACGTAGAGTAACCCCACAGTGAGATAGACAGCAAATAAATTACAAATAAATATTGTAAAAAAAAATCAGTAAAACTCTTACAAAAATAAATAAATAAAAAATATCACAGGTAGTCCTTGACTTACAGCAGTTCATTTAGTGACTGTTCAAAATTATGTCATTGAAAAAAAGTGACTTATGGACCATTTTTCACACTTATGACCATTGCAGCATCCCCCATGGTCACGTGATCAAAATTTGGATGCCTGGCAACTGGTTGATATTTATGACGATTGCAGTATCCCAGGATCCTATGATCCCTTTTTGTAACCACCTGACAAAGCAAAGTCAATGGGGAAGCAAACAGAAACTTTGGGCTCAATTATGGTTATAAGATGAGGACTACCCCCAAGTCATTACAAGCTTATTAAGACAAAAATAAAAGTGCTCTCAAATCAAGCTTGACTCATGATGATTGCATTTTTGAAGTTCTGGAGCAGTTTTTGAGAGCTGCTTGCCTCCTGCTGAGATGTCCTTTTAAATTCTCAATCCAGCCTTAAGCTTTTGATTTTCTCTTGTAGTCCCTTATCCAAATATTAGATCTACAGGAAGAGTTCCTTTTCGAAGAGAATAGTTGTATCTCAGGGTTAAACTATAAGGGCCTATCTGAGTTTGGCTGTTTTCTTGTAGACATTTCAATACCAGACTAGGTAACATCATCAGTGCAACAGCCACCAAGTTCAGAGAGCATCCAAGGACCCCAGAGTTCATTTTCCCCTATATTCTAAAGCTCAGAGGAGCTGGAAATACCGAGACAGAAGGAATTGATCAATCCAGATGGCCACGCCTAAGGTTCCTTCCAAAACTGAATTCTTCAACACAAGGGGGTGACATGATAGCCATCTTCCGATACCTCAGGGGTTGCCACAAAGTCAAGCTATTCTCCAAAGCACCTGAGGGCAGGAACAACGGATGGAAACTAATCAAGGAGAGAAGCAAATTAGAACTAAGAAGAAATTTCCTGACAGTTAGAACAATTAAACAGTGGAACAACCTGCCTCCATAATTGGTAAATGCTCCAACACTGGAGGTTCTTAAGCAGAGACTGGACAACCATTTGTCTGAAATGGTATAGAGTTTCCTGCGTGACCAGGGGGCTGGACTAGAAGACCTCCAAGATCCCTTCCAACTCTCTTATTCTATTCCCATTCCCATTCCTATTCGTAAATTTGAGACATTTTATTCATAGCAAATATTCTTTAAATCCCCTTGCTCAGTTTGACCAGGATTTCAGCCTCCGGCTCCAGGTGGAAATTACCAGCCTTGATAACATAACTACTGCTTATGAAGTGTCCATGAATTGTTCCCTTGATGCCCCATGGGGCCCTCGTGAGATTGTTTGTGAGGAGAATTACATGGAGGTGAGTAAAATAAGGCACATCCATTTATTTGTCAGGGAATTGTGCAGCTGGTGACCAAATGGGTGTGTGTGTGTGTCAAACTTATAGTTTTGTATAACTAAATGTATTTCATGGTCTATATATACAGCAGGCAAGATAAGTCAGGCACATCACTCCTTCCTGAGGTAAATCTCAGAATGGCATACAGAGCCTACAGAAGAAAAAGACGGGGGGGGGGGGGGAGGGAAACTCCCCCTTTAAACCCACAGCAACCAATCACAGTGCAGATTGCCTCACGCGTTAGCCAGCACTCTTCAACCAATCAACTTATAACGGTGTGTTCTACTCATTGTACAACTTCACTGTTCCAGCTACAAAATTTAAATTATTGAGGTAGTTTGATATACCTCAATGGAATTTCTTGTTGCTTAGATTAAATCAGTTGAGTTTGAGCGTGCTATTTTTTTTTTTAAAAAAAAGTTTCTCTGCATAGATACCGAATCACTTAAATATGAGTGGGCTGCAGCTGCCAAAAAACCCAATACAGTTGCAGGCTGCATCAATGGAGGATAGTACCACGGTCACATGAAGTGTTAGTACTGCTTTATACTGCTTTGCTTAGACCAGCCTTGGAACACGGCATCCAATTTTGGTCACCATGATGCAAAAAAAAAAAAAAAAAAAGATGTTGAGGCTCTAGAACAGGGGTGTCAAACTGCCGGCCCACGGGCCGGAGCGTCACGGACAAACAACGCCCATCCCATTGCCGGCAATGGGAAAAAGTTCCAATACGTCGCACGACGTCACATGACGTCGTGAGTTTGACATGTCTGCTCTAGAAAGAGTGCAGAGAAGAGCAACTAAGACGATTAAGGGACTGGAGGTTCAAACATACGTAGAACGGTTGCAGGAATTGGATATGTCTAGTTTAATGAAAAGAAGGACTAGGTTGTGACACAACAGCAGTGTTCCAATATTTGAGGGCAGGACAAGAAGTAATGGGTGGGAACATATTAATGAGCGATCCAGCCTAGAACTAAGGAAAAATTTCCTGACAGTTAGAATAGTTAATCAGTAGAGTGACTTGCCTCCAGAAGTTGTGGGTGCTCCATCACTTGAGGTTTTTAAGAAGAGATTGGACAGCCATTTGTCTGGAATGGCATAGGGTCTCCTGCTTGAGCAGGGGGTTGGATTTGAAGACCTCCAAGCTCCCTTCCAATTATGTTATTACTGAGGTAGATGTAGACGTGATTATTCAGCTGCTAATGTCTCCGCTCCAGGTTTCTGTCCGGCGGGCTGTCCCAGGAGTAGCAAATGAGGTCTTGAATGAAGATTGGATGGCAGTGTGGCCTGTGGTAAGGATGCTGGATGCAGTGGGGGCAGAGTTGTATTAATGTTGGGGTAATAGAAAGATTAGGGACACGGTGGCTCAGTGGGTTAGGACGCTGAGCTTGTCAATCAGAAGGTCGGCAGTTTGACGGGTCAAATCCCGAGTGCCGCGTAACAGAGTGAACGCCTGTTACTCGTCCCAGCTTCTGCCAACCTAGCAGTTCGAAAGCACGTAAAAATACAAGTAGAAAAATAGGGACTACTACGGTGAGAAGGTAACAGAGTTCCGTGGGTCTTTGGCGTCTAGTCATGCAGGCCACATGACCACGGAGACATTCTCGGACAAGCGCTGGCTCTTTGGCTTTGAAACAGAGATGAGCACCGGCCCCTAGAGTCAGAAATGACTAGCACGCATGTGCGGGGGAACCTTTACCTAATAGAAAGATTGAGGGCACCAGAAGAAGGGGATGACAGAGAATGAGGTGGCTGGATGGAGTCACTGAAGCAGTAGGCTTGAGGTTAAATGGACTCCAGAAGATGGTAGAGGACAGGAAGGCCTGGAGAAACGTCATCCATGGGGTCGCAATGGGTCGGACATGACTTTGCAACTAACAACAACAATAGAAAGGGGAAACTTGTGGTACTCTTCTTTGGTGGAATTGATGTAATTGATGCTGGCTGGGCAATTCTGGGAATTGAAGTCCACACATCTTCCAGTTTTCCAAGTTGAGGAACATTGAAGTAGACATTAAGATTCTCCAGATGTGGGGCCTTCAGCTTCCAGAATCCTCAGCAACGGCTCCATTGGGTGGGAAATTTGGGAAGCTGGCATTTATATATCTCAATGATACTTGATTTAGAGAAGGTGGCACCCTTCTGATCTCCTCCTTCCTTCGACTGGAGAGATACCACTACAGGCTTGTAAGAATTCTGGCTTTAGAGTTAGATGTAGCTGTATAGGATTGCAAAGGAGATATGTTTGCTTCTGGAAGCTGCCTTAGACTCCACAGCATCTACCTGTGTTTCCCCCAAAATAAGACCAGGTCTTATATTAATTTTTGCTCCAAAAGACACGTTAGGGCTTAATTTACGGTTAGGTCTTATTTGGGGGAAAATATGGTACTAAATGCGTCCATCTGGCTGACATTTTTAATTGGAGCTTATTTTTGGGTTGGGGCTTGCATTACGAGCATCCTGAAAAATCATGGCTAGAGCTTATTTTCTGGTTGGGTCTTATTTTCGTGGAAACACAGTATGTTGGTGGCTTCACTGACCCATGAACATCCTGGTTGGAGACTTCATAAAAGCTTGTCTCTCCTAGAAGAATCTGTAGCCTACCGTTAATTCTTCCCATTTCAACAGAAGAAGCATCGCATTTGATGAGCGTAGCAAGAAACACAATTCAGCAAATATTGCAGCTTCCTCAAAATGTGTTTTCTTCATAAATGTAAGCCTCAAGCAGGACCTGTATCTTCCTTCCTCCTTCGTGTTCTTCCTTGTAGGCTCAGGGGGCTGTGAACCAAGTCTGGCAAGTGGCTTTCCATTTCCAAAATGGCACCGTTGAGGACATGATGGCTACCCAAGCTTATGGCTTGGGCTATGGCTTCAATACAACAGCCACCCGTGTTCTCTTCCGCACCCCTTACAACACCCAGCAGACCGAAGTGGCTATGGTAAGGGAAGGTCCAATGTTTACTAAGATTCAGAACTTCAGGTCTGGTGGCAGAGATTAGACCGAGATAGAAGCTGAGCGTTGTTTTGAAGAGCCTCACGCCTGGAGAGATTGCAAAACTGGCTCTGGTTTGGTTCACACAATAGATAAGGTGAAGATGTGGCTGGTTCATCTACGCAGCTGCATGATAAGTTTACGGTTCAGGGTATTCTGTGATCAAACCATGTTTCAGTTGACCATGGATTAGGCTTCCAGCTATGAAGAGCCACAGGTTGTAAGATAGATAGATAGATAGATAGATAGATAGATAGATAGATAGATAGATAGATAGATAGATAGATA
>JAKJMR010000724.1:28765-48813 GCA_024449315.1 Daboia siamensis
TTCCTTCCTTCCTTCCTTCCTTCCTTCCTTCCTTCCTTCCTTCCTTCCTTCCTTCCTTCCTTCCTTCCGTCATGAATTACAGATAGAGAGTAAAAGAATAAAGAGAATAAAAACAAGATATAAATCCTTGAAAAAAGAGCAGCCAAAATACTGTCAAACTAAAATACCATGCAAAGGGCCCGTCCCCCTTTCTAATCCGAAGCCTAGCAGAAGAGGCAAATTTTAAGAGTTTCGATCCTCCCAGCAGGGTCTTACGGAGACCGCGTATTTACCATCTGCCCTAAAATTCAGAGTTGGACCCCACACATTCACCTTCTGTCCCCTGCAGACCCTCCCGCTTTTAGCACCACCACTTTGCGCTGGACCGCGCCGCGGATCATGCCGTCGCTGGTGGCGTTCCCCCATCAGTTCGAAGACGAGACCATTGAGATGGGCGTGGACGGGCGCAGAATTGATAGTGCCACGATTGTGCGGAACGGCTACAGCTTCCTGGCGGACACCAACTTCATCAGCATCACAGTCCCGATTGGAGCTGCAGGAGGAATCACCGAGGTCCGTGCTGGGGAGCGGCCTTGTCCCTAAGGGTGGATGTCGGCCTTTCAGACAAGCCATCCCAAAGGTGCTTTTTTCCAAAAGGAAACTGGACTTTGCTTTTCTTGGAAGACATTTTGCTTCTCGTACAAAAATAATCTCCTCCTCCTCCTCCCCCTCCTCCTTCTTTTCCTCCTCCTCCTCCTCCTCCTCCTCCTTCTTCTTCTCCACCTTCTCCTTCCCCTCTTCCTTCTTTTCCTCCTCCTCCTCCTCCTCCTCCTCCTCCTCCTCCTTCTTTTCCTCCTCCTCCTCCTCCTCCTCCTCCTCCTCCACCACCACCACCTTCTCCTTCCCCTCCTCCTTCTTTTCCTCCTTCTCCTCCTCCTTCTTCTTCTCCACCTTCTCCTTCCCCTCTTCCTTCTTTTCCTCCTCCTCCTCCTCCTCCTCCTCCTCCTTCTTTTCCTCCTCCTCCTCCTCCTTCTTTTCCTCCTCCTCCTCCTCCTCCACCACCACCTTCTCCTTCCCCTCCTCCTTCTTTTCCTCCTCCTCCTCCTCCTCCTCCTCCTTCTTCTCCAACTTCTCCTTCCCCTCCTCCTTCTTTTCCTTCTTCTTCTCCTCCTCCTCCTCCTTCTCCTCCTCCTTCTCCACCCTCCTTCCCCTCCTCCTCCCCCTCCCCCTCCTCCTTCTTTTCCTTCTTCTTCTCCTCTCCCTCCTCCTCCTCCTCCTTCACCTCCCCATCCTTCTCCCCCTCCTCCCTCTCCCTCTCCCTCCTCCTCCTCCTAGAGCTTCAAGGAGAAACAAAGTCCAGTTGCCTTTAGAAAAAGCACCTTTGGGACAACCATGATCTTGGATACTCTGAATCTCTATAGACTTTCAGACGAGAGGCTCAGAATGCATTATATGACATTGGTTTGTTTCTTTCCAGAGTGACGTGATCGACAATCGTTACGGCACCACGTACAGCATCAAACTCCTCCTGGACCGCAGATGGCGCGGAGATGAAAGTGACCAGACCCGTCACCGGATCTTCAAGTTTATCCGCACACCCTTTGCCCCACAGATACCGGTGCTCATTGACAGTAAGTTCTGCATCACGTTCGGCTTTTCCTAGGCAAAGTGAGCTTGCTTATGGAAGACACATGGTTGGAACAGAGGTTTACAGTTGTATGGAGATGTTCAGTCAGGTCCGAATCTTGCCGATTCTGAGGGACGAGACTCTTCACATCTTCCTATCTTGCACTACTTCTTTAAGATGTTCTATGCTCTGGTGGCCCAGTGGGTTAGGACACTGAGCTCGTCGATCAGAAGGTCGGCAGTTTGGCGGGTCGAATCCCGAGGGCCGCGTAGCAGAGTGAGCGCCTGTTACTCGTCCCAGCTTCTGCCCACCTAGCAGTTCGAAAGCACGTAAAAAATGCAAGTAGAAAAATAGGGACCACTCCGGTGGGAAGGTAACAGCGTTCCGTGCGCCTTTGGCGTCCAGTCATGCCGCCAGCCACATGACCACGGAGACATCCTCGGACAAGCGCTGGCTCTTCGGCTTTGAAACGGAGATGAGCACCGCCCCTAGAGTCGGAAACGACTAGCACGCATGTGCGGGGGAACCTTTACCTTTACCTTTACCTATGCTCTGGTGTTAGGTTTCATAGTGTAGGGTCATGTAGCAAAAATTTAAATCTTGTTTGCATTGAGCTCATCTCAGTCTTTATTTCTTTCGCTCACAGGGTACAAGGATTGGTTTTCCTTTTCAGTCTCACCCAAAGGTGCTTTTTTGAGAGGCAACTGAACTTTCTTGTTTTCCCTTTGAAGACATTTTGCTTCGTATCCAAGAAGCTTCTTCAGCTCTGACTGGATGGTGGGGAATGGAAGGATTTATACTCCTTGCAGATAGCTGGTTATTTGCATTCTTTTAGAGAGTCGTTGAGGCCACCTGGAGGTTTATTTGTGTCCTCAAGGTCACCTGAGCGATGCAAATGGATAAACAACATCTATCTCCAGCCTACAACATAGTCCTTCCAGCTTTTCCAGGAAAGCTCCAGACCCATTTGCAACACTCAGGTGACCCTGAGGACACAAATAAACCTCCAAGTGGCCTCAATGATTCTTTAAAAGAAGGCAGATAACCAGCTATCTGGTTACACTTCTATAGAAGGAGATCTCTCTATCATCCCAATTACATCTGGAAAATTGTTGTAGTCTTAGTTTCCTCCAGCTGAAACCTCTGGTTCTCCTTAGACACGGTTCCAGAGAGTGGCTACTTCGATGTCAGCATAGGGAACTTCCTCACCGATGTGGAACTGTCTGCCATCGCGATAGGCGGCAAACTCTTAACACCACCGGAAATCAAAGGATATGGCTGCACCCTGGAGGAAGTCCCCAACGCCAACCGCACCCGAGTTTTCGTTCTCAAGGTCCCTTTCTCCAACCCTCTGGTGGAACAGAAGGTAAGAATAGCAACTTTCAGGAGACAGCTTTTGCCCAAGTGGCAGAAGTTTGCAGCTTTGATTGTGCCAAGCTGCTAGTCCCTCTTGCTCAAATGAGTTGATAACATTCAGCTTACTAAGTTGAATTGCTTTTATCTTTTTGTGAAAGGTAAGAGCATGTTCCTTGAGTTCTTTTTTTCCCTTAGGTAAGTTTTCCTTAAAATCACATCTTGCGGGCATGTATGATCACAGTTTCTCTAAGGCAGGGCTTTTCAACCAGTGGTATGGGTACCACCTGTGGTACATTGGCACCTGGCAGGTGACACGCGACCATCCTAGAAAAGTGGTAGCAGGGGAGGGGAATGAGCTGAACAGGTGGCAGCACCGCACAAGCCTGAGCGAGAGACGGCTGGAGCTGCAGGGCTGTCACGGCTCAGCGGAAGCGCCAGGATCAGCGCTTCTTCAGGGCTGTCAGGGCTCAGTGAAAGCACGAGACTGAGCGCCAGGCTCCAGCTGGAGCTCGGCGCTGATCCTGGCGCTTCTGAGCCCAGAAGAAGTGCCGATCAGCTGGAATCTTGCAGCATCTCCCGGGTCTTGTGATTTACATCAGATGCTTGGCAACTGATTGATATTTATGACGGTCACAGTGTCCCAGGGTCATGTGAAGTGACCCAAATCTGCTGCAACCACCCAGGAGATGGGGGGAATAGAAACCAAACACCCCCAACCCCACCCCTGCTGCCAATCCTCAACAGAAATGCTCACAACAATGAAAACCTTGGACAAGAGGAAGAGCGCTGCCAGGCAGGCAGGCAGGCAGGTGTCCTGCTTGGCTGTGACTTGGGGGCGCTTTTTTCAGTGCCATTGTAACTTCGGACAGTCACTAAGCAAACTGATGTAAGTCGAGGACTACCTGTACTTC
Organism: Daboia siamensis; assembly: GCA_024449315.1. NCBI lineage: Eukaryota > Metazoa > Chordata > Lepidosauria > Squamata > Viperidae > Daboia > Daboia siamensis. Next base: position 32,639 of record JAKJMR010000724.1, read on the forward strand.
ATCACTTTTTTCCCTTTTTCGGTCATCAAGTTTTTGACACCTTGCTAGCCGACTGATGGTACTCGGATGTTGCCATATCCTAAAAGCGGTACAGTGGGTGAAAAGATTGAAAAGCCCTGCTCTAAGCCCCAGCCATTCAGATGAGGGAGGATTTGTTGTCTAAACCTGGCTGGAGGACACTAAAATATTGCATAACCTTGACTTTCCTATGCAAAATAAGAACCTAGGATCCCTTAGATGAACCGAAGGGTATGTAAATTTGTTCCATTTAACAAATGAACCTGATCTTAGGCTTATCATCCTAAGCCCTGACAAAGTTGGTTTTAATAGTGAACCTCCTCGCTGTGAGTTATACAAGCAGTCCTGTTTAGTGACCATCCGAAGTTACCTTTGTTGTAGAAAGAAGAGACTCGCGCAAGGAAAGGAAAGGTTTATTGCGCAGGTTCAGAAGGCTTAAACAAAGCAAAGGGTCTGAACCCCGAAGGGCTCATGAACAGAGATATTTATACATCTCTAATTCCTAGTTATACATTGTTATACATTGTTCCTTATATGATTACATCCTGCAATTCTTATCAGACAACAGTTTACAGAAGAAAATTACATGAAGTACGTGTAGTTTCACAGACAGGATATGGCTATCCCAATCAACATCTACCTTAAGGACAAGACTATGTTTGCTTAAACAATGACCTTTGTGCACTTCCTCTTTACCTTGGCTTGAAAAATGGGATTTACACAGCCATCACAGCCTCCTCAGGGTCACGTGATCAGGATTTGGGCACCTGCGTTTAGGCTAGCAGGGGAATCCCATACACGCCAATGAATTTGTGTGAACTTTTTTCTCTTGTAGTATCTGTATGGCAACATCAGGAAATACACTTTGCACCTTGACTATTCATTTTTCCTGCTCCCGAAAGGCAAGTCATTTACCCATCCTGGAGTAATCGAATGCGAAGTTGCTGACGTAGGTGAGTCTGCTTTGTCCAAACAGATCTGGAGTGCTTAAAAGTTATCTCCACCCAGTAAGGTCAGGGGTAGGGCACAATGACATGTTTATGATTTGTGGACTTCAGCTCCCAGAATTCCTGAGTCAGCATGGATGGCTCGGGAATTCTAGGAGTTGAAGTCCTCAAGAAGGCCATCATTCCCCACCTTAGAGTTTGATGGTCTTTTGGGTCAAGAATGGAAGGGAGGGACCGTGTAGCTTTAAAAAGAAGTACTTTGATTTTCCAAATTCAAATGTTTCTTCCTTGATCTTCACGGCTTTATCGTGTCGTACTTCCTGGATCCTGTAGGGTAGGGAGAGAGAAACAGACCGTGAGAGTATTTTATTTTTGAAACCTTTCCTTGATGCAAAGGATATTTCAATTTTTGCGAAAGAATCTAGTGACATTGTTAACTCGTACCTCACCGGCAAATGGGACAAATTGGGGGTGATAGTCCCATTTGTATGACATGGAGCCACACTTACCACTTCGATATCCACTTGTTCACTGTGGTTCTCCTTCAGCCTCAAAACACTGCACATTTTCTGGCCATCAAACATTATCCATGGCAGGCGTCTTTAAGACTTGTAGACTTCAATTCCCAGAATTCTTCAGCCAGCCTGGCTGGCTGGAGAATTCTGACAGTTGGAGTCCACAAGTCTTAAAGTTGCCAAGTTTGAAGATCCGTATCTTATGGGAACCAGGCCAACCTGCCCTCTTCACCAAAGCCCCTTAAAATCAAACTCTTTTTGAGCAGGGAATGTAGAGCTGACCTTGAATCTTTATTTTCCTTCCTGCCTCTGATTGCTGCTCTTGTTCAGTTCTTCCAGGGTTTGACGGCTTCTGCGAAGGAGGAAAGATTGGTGTGGCCATGACCCGCGGGACTCTGGATCGCTACTGGGTTCCTTATGTGGGTAGCCTTCAGCTGACAAATGAACTTGTAGTATCGCAGAACTACACCGTTCAAGATGATGGCGGCTACTTCTACCTGTTGGTGCCATTTTTGGCTACTGGCTTGATATACGAGGTGTGTGTATATCAGATTGGCCCCAGTAGATGACAGTTTGCAAGGAAAGAGACTTGGAGTGAGAGCCTACGTAGCTCGTATTAGATAGCTGTTAAAGCTAACTATAGGGACACGGTGGCTCAGTGGGTTAGGACGCTGAGCTTGTCGATCAGAAGGTCAGCAGTTTGGCGGGTCGAATCCCGAGTGCCGTGTAATAGAGTGAGCGCCTGTTACTCGTCCCAGCTTCTGCCAACCTAGCAGTTCGAAAGCACATAAAAATGCAAGTAGAAAAATAGGGACCACTACGGTGGGAAGGTAACAGCGTTCCGTGCGCCTTTGGCGTCTAGTCATGCCGGCCACATGACCACGGAGACGTCCTTGGACAAGCGCTGGCTCTTCAGCTTTGAAACGGAGATGAGCACCGGCCCCTAGAGTCGGAAACGACTAGCACGCATGTGCAGGGGAACCTTTACCTTTACCTTTTTTAAGGCTAGATGGAGAAACAGACAAATGGCAAACCACACGAAGATCTTTCTCCTTAACTCCTTAATCTCGTCATTTGTCCTGGTCAAAGGGGCAAAGAGATGGTACACCTTGCAAGGTGAGCATGCTGTGTTGGGATGTTGGCATGGAACCCTCTCCAACCTCTGTCTTTCCTCCACGGCTCAGGATATCTCTCTCCGCGGAGTTACTGTTCGGCTAGATTTCAGCCTGCGGGATAATAAGACCCTGCTGACAATGGTGGAATTCTCCAGATCTTGTGTCTTCCCTACTGGAAAACTGTTGGGTGAGTCAAGATGTATAACAGTGGCTGGAACATCCCTTTAGTGATCCTGCGAGGTCCTTCAACCCCAGACAAGGCTTGTGGAGAAGTTCTGTTTTCACAGGGACAGTGCAGGTTCTCATTTTATTTTCAAGGTATGAGAGTCTTTAGACTAAAACTCAGTCCAACCAACTAGCAGGGCCCCCACAGAATTGTCTGTAGACCTTTCCTCCTCCCAAATCCCATCTGGACTGCTGGGTGATTTTCTGGAAAGATCTATGGAGGTTCTCAGTCATCCAGGTCAGGGTTGTCCCAAAGGTGCTTTTTTTCAAGAGGCAACTGGACTTTTTTGTTTTCCCTTTGAAGACCTTTCACTTCTCATCCAAGAAGCTTCTTCAGCTCTGACTGGTTGGTGAGGAATGGAAGGATTTATACTCCTTGCAGACAGCTGGTCATTTGCCTTCTTTTAGAGATTTGTTGAGGCCACTTGGAGGTTTACCTGTGTCCTCAGGGTCACCTGAGCGGTGCAAATGGGTGTGGAGCCTTCTTGGCTGCAGGACGTTTTCTGCCCTGGGTCCCTTCACAGTTGAAGACAGACCCAGAGGCTGTTGGGGATGACTCTGTGTTGTTTGCATCTCAAACTGAAGCGCAAATGCTTCCTGCAGTCTGCAATTTTTTTTCTGGAAATACATTCATGCTCCTGCCCCATTTGATTTTCTGGAGAGTTTTGGCAATATCAAAGCTCATGATGTTTGGTAGTCTTGCAAGATTTCAGCCTTTTAAACATTGCAACATTTTGATTTAATTCTGAGAAGTTGTGGCTGCTAGTTTAGGAGATTAGGGATGACTGTTGGCCAACAGTCTAACTTTGGAGGTTTGATTGCTGAACCTCCTGCTAAAGACAATTTGATTCTGCATTACTTTGACTTGACATTGTGCTATCCACCCATGGAGGAGATATATTGGATATCAACAGCCTTTTAGAATTTGGGATGAAGATTTATGCCGTTGTTGTTCTTTCTTGATGATGCTTCCTCCTGTCTCATGTGTTTAGTCAGCAATCTTCATTTTGAGATCCTTGTTTTTAAGCAGCCGACCTCGTGGCTTAAACCCATATTTAGACACCCTTCCTTCTTCATTTTTTAAAATTTCATCTAATTAAAACTTCTGAAGCACTCACAATTTTGCACTCTTGTTTGTGTTTTGGTTGGTCCTCATCATTTTCCAAGAAAACCTGTTCTGTATGTACCTGGCCGGCCACCTGATTGGCTAACTTGGCCGGTGGAAATTCCTGGACACCGGGTTGAGTGACCGAGGCAAGGCGGGAGATTGGAGCCAGCGGGTTGGCTGGCGTCCGGCAGTCGCCGGGCATATAAGGGCAACCTGGGCATGCAAGGCCAGTTCGGCCACGTGTGTTGGAAATAAACAGAATAACGCCAGACCTGTCTCCGAGTCATCTGTCGCAGCACCGGACACAACAGTGAATTCTGGGAGTTGAAGTCCATGAGTCATAAAAGAGCCAAGGTTGCCTACCCCTGGTATAGTGGTTAAGGCATCAACCTGGAAAGTAGGAGACTGTGAGTTCTAGTCTTGTCCTAGGCACAAAGCCAGCTGGGTGACCTTGGGCCAGTCACTTTGTTCCAGCCCTAGGAAGGAGACAAGGGCAGACCACATCTGAAAAACCTTGCCTGGTTTATAATTTGGATGTTTTTAGAGTGTTTGTAATTATGTTATAAGGGACGCGGTGGCTCAGTGGGTTAAGACGCTGAGCTTGTCGATCAGAAGGTCGGCAGTTTGGTGGGTCGAATCCCGAGTGCCGCGTAGCAGAGTGAGCGCCTGTTACTCGTCCCAGCTTCTGCCCACCTAGCAGTTCGAAAGCACATAAAAATGCAAGTAGAAAAATAGGGACCACTACAATGGGAAGGTAACAGCATTCTGTACACCTTTGGTGTCTAGTCATGCCGGCCACATGACCACGGAGACGTCCTCGGACAAGCGCTGGCTCTTCGGCTTTGAAACGGAGATGAGCACCGGCCCCTAGAGTCGGAAACGACTAGCACGCATGTGCGGGGGAACCTTTACCTTTACCTTTAATTATGTTATAGGTGGGTTAAAGTGTATTATGTATTTGGTTATTTATATAGTTGATCAATGTTAGTTAGATTATGATTACTATATATTTGTAACCCTGTAATCAGCTTTGGGAAGTGGGGGAGGGGGAGGGGGCTTTAGGGGGGTGTTGGGGATGGGATAACATTGTAACTTTTATAAAACTTTTCAATAAAAAAAAAAAACACCTTGCCTGGAAAACTGCAGGGACCGATCCAAACAGTCTCTGAGAACTGATCAGGATTGAATGGAAGAAAAATAAATATTTCAATCAGTTTGGGGTGTTCCTTTTTCAGCATGCTTTACAACAGTCTGCATTTCAGGATTTCTTCAGCATGAGTCTTCTTTTGTGAACTGTGTGTGTGAATGCAGATTTCTGTGTGTCAGCCTTTTTGTTGAAAGCTGCCTGAAATTGTTCTGTTTTCTGAAGTGGCAAGATGTAACTCAAGAGACTCTGATTGTCTATGGAGATTCTCAATCATCCAGGTCATGGTTATCCCAAAGATGCTTTTTCCAAAAGGCAACTGGACGTCCTTAGTATTTTTCTTTGAAAATGTTTTGCTTCTCATTCAAGAAGCCTTTTGGCTGAGAAGAGAAATGTTTTCAAAGAAAAAAAATTAAAACGTTTTTTGGAAAAAAGCACCTTTGGGACATAGACTCCGACAGTTTTGGAAATAAACTTTGCAAGGTGGAAAGTTCTGGATTAAGTGACTTCAGTTCCCCGGTTGCTGGAACTTTGGTGGCATAAATTTAATTCTTTTATTGTTGTTATTCTGCAGTATGCCTTCCCAATGGGACCATGACTGCTACCATGCTCAGCTTGGATACCAAACCAGAGTTAAACCCTAGGAGAACTCATCTACGGGATAAGAACTGTAGACCAGTTGCAGTTGATGACACCAAGGCCCTCTTCATTTTCTCTGTGGCCACCTGTGGTACCATCAGAAGAGTAAGTAAGAGATGTTTGGATGTGGATGGAGCCTGGATAATGAGGAACTTGAGTGTAGGGTAGCTGTGCCTCAGAGGATGCATCCATTATCCAAGAAGTAGAAGATGCTACATAGACGTCTACGGAGACTCTCAGTCATCCAGGTTATAGTTGTCCCGAAGATGCTTTTCCACGAGGCAACTGCATTTTCTTGTTTTTCTCTGAAGATGTTTCACTTCTCATCCAACAAGCAAAGAAGCTGAAGAAGCTTCTTCGATGAGAAGTGAAACTTCTTCAAAGAAAAACAAGAAAGTCCAGTTGCCTCTGGAAAAAGCATCTTTGGGATGCTCCATAGAGCATATGCTTCTTCTGTGTTGTGCTGCGTTGTCTTCCTTCTGACTTGGGGGATTCGCATGCCTCTTATGCTGCTTTTGGTACAATGAAGAACTGTCCCATGAAGGGTAAACCTAGGCAAGGAAAAAAATATTTGTTCCCTGAGGTTTCAAAAAGGGAGGATTTCAAGATCTGCAGATTTTCACTGTTGGCTTTTTTTGACTGAATCTCCACGTCAACAAGGAGTATTTCTGCAGCTTCACTGTTTCCATCATCCCTCCAAACCTTGTGAAACAATTTAGAAACAATCATATGGATTGTCAAGGATGAAATTTTGGCACCTATGGGCCTCTGCGTTTCAACTTGCCTTTAGAGTAAGGAGGGAGGTGTTACTCTTGAGTGGGTTAGACAGAGAAATTAAACTTCTACAATTCCACTGAAGACCGTGAGAGTCTGAAACCTTTTCAAGGACACCAGAATAGGTGTTGATTTGAGGCAGATGGTTCCCATAACAAAGTGAACTTGTTTTTATATGGACCACGTAAGACCGGGGGGGGGGGGGTTGGCTGGGGAAATTATTGTTTAAGTCTATGATTTGGTGTTGGAACTTCAGTTATGTTTTTCTTTGACATACCCATGCAGTGTACTCAATAAACAGTAAGATTTTCAGAAACAGATTATTTGGATTCCCGAGCTAGATGTTGACATCAATTTTCAGGACAGCTGATCTGTAAATCCTGAAAATGCGGCACGAGCTGATAAGTTTCAACTACCCACCTCATATTTATTCAAGTGCAGGTAGTCCTTGACTTACGACTGCAATTGAGCCCAAAATTTATGTTGCTAAGTAAGAAATTTGTTAAGTGAGTTTTGTCCCATTTTACTTTTGTTAGGTGAATCACTGCAGTTATTAAATTAGTAACACAATTGTTAAGTGGATCTGGTTTCCCCATTGGCTTTGCTTCTCAGAAGGTCACAAAAGCTATTGAAGTAGGAAAGGGGATGTAGCTCAGTGGTAGAGCGCATGCTTTGCATGTATGAGGTCCTGGGTTCAATCCCCAGCATCTCCATTTTTACAACTGGAAGGGGAAAAAATACAAAATGTCACCACCAGAGGGCAGCACTTCGATGAGCCTGGCTGATCTTTGGGAAGCTATCTCACTGAGTCTTTGACTTTGAGGATGTGGGTGAACAGAATAAATTAGAAATAAAAATCCTATCCTATCTTATACAGGTAAAAAGGGACACGGTGGCTCCTAACCCACTGAGCCTGTGGATCAGAAGGTTGGCAGTTTGGTGGGTCGAATCCCGAGTGCCGCGTAGCAGAGTGAGCGCCTGTTAATCGTCCCAACTTCTGCCAACCTAGCAGTTCGAAAGCATGTAAAAATGCAAGTAGAAAAATAGGGACCAGTACGGTGGGAAGGTAACAGCGTTCCGTGCGCCTTTGGCGTCTAGTCATGCTGGCCACATGACCACGGAAATGTCCTCGGACAAGCGCTGGCTCTTCGGCTTTGAAACAGAGATGAGCACCGGCCCCTAGAGTCGGAAACGACTAGCACGCATGTGCGGGGGAACCTTTACCTTTACCTTTTATCTTATACAGGTAGTCCTTGACTTACGACCACAAACGAGCCCCAAATTTCTGCGGTTAGATGAGAGATTTGTGAAGTGGGTTTTGCCCCATTTTATGACTTTTCTTGCCTCAGTGGTTAAGTGGATCACTGCAGTTGATAAGTTACCGTAGTAACACAGTTAAGCGGATCTGGTTTCTCCATTGACTTTGCTTGTCAGAAGGTCCCAAAAGGGGATCACACGACCCTGGAATGCTGCAACTGTCATTAAGGTGAGTCAGAAGTCAAACATCCGAATGTAACTCACGTGACCATGGGGATGCTGCAACGGTCGTAAGTGTGAAAAACGGTCATAAGTCACTTTTTTCAGTCCCGTTGTAACTTTGAACAGTCACGAAATAAACTGTTGTAAGTCAAGGACTACCTGTAATTGGCAATTTTTTTTAAAAAAAAAAAACCTTAGTTGCCCAATGGATGCTGTCGAAGCATATTCTGACTTGGGAGATCCTAGTATTTTGGGTGTGGGGGAAGAATGGGGCTGGGGTCTCCTCAGAAGAAAATGTTATGCCCTTCATGGTGTCCCACCACTTCAGAGCAACATGTTAAACTAGTTATTCCCAACTGATTTGTGTGAAAGTTGACCACACCATGGTGGCATGGGACCAAGAAATGTGACAGGAGATGGTGCAACATTTTAAGATATATTCTGCAACAGTTCCACGTGAATTGGGACTCTCTGTGTGACCTTGAAAGCCAACCATATTGAATGTCCTTCTTAATGCCAAAGAAGTAGAATATAGAGCTTACAAATGTTCGTTTAGCGACCGTTCAAAGCTACAACAGCACTGAAATACGTTACTTATGACCATTTTCCATATGACCGTGGCAGCATCCCTGTGGGTCACGTGATCAAAAAATTCGGACTCTTGGTAATTGGTTCATAGTTATGACAGTCGCAGTGTCCCGGGATCGCGTGATCCCCTTTTGCGACCTCCTGACAAGCAAAGTCAATGGGGGAAGCCAGATTCGCTTAACAATCGTGTCAGCAACTGAACAACTGCAGTGGTTCACTTAGCAACTGTGGCAAGAAAGGTCATCAAATGGGGCAAAACTCACTTAAGGACTGTCCCGCTTAGCAACAGAAATTTTGGGTTCAATGGCGATTGGAGTTTTGGCTTCAAATGGTGCGACTGCCAATATGATGCAGCAGGATTACCCCTTGGTGGTACATCCCGAGAGATCTTCAGCCAACACTTCTGGTGAAGTTAAATGTTTAGCATTGTCTTTCTTGCCTGTCCTGTTTCAGCTTGAAGGGAACTACTTCGTCTATGAAAATGAAGTGATTTTCGAGAGAGAGATGATTCCGGAAGCAAAGCCGATCATAACCAGGGACCCTCAGTATAGGTAAAAAAGCAAAACAACAACAACAAAATGACTCTCCTAGAGGAAGATGGTCAAGCTGAGTCAATTACTGGTTATTATATCATATAATAGAGTGCAAAACTTGGGTTGAAACTTAACATTAAGAAAACCAAGATCATGGCATCCGGCCCTCTCAATTCCTGGCAAATAGATGGGGAAGAAATGGAGGTAGTGACAGATTTTATTTTCCTGGGCTCCAAGATCACTGCAGATGGGGACTGTAGCCAAGAAATTAAAAGACGCTTGCTCCTGGGGAGGAAAGCCATGGCAAATCTAGACAGCACACTAAAAAGCAGAGACATCACCCTGCCAACAGAAGTGCGTATAGTCAAGGCTATGGTCTTCCCAGTTGCAATGTATGGCAGTGAAAGTTGGACCATAAGAAAGGCTGAGCGCCAAAGAATTGAGGCCTTTGAACTGTGGTGCTGGAGAAGAGTCCCTTGGACTGCAAGGTGATCAAACTGGTCAGTCCTAGAGGAGATCAATCCTGACTGCTCTTTAGAAGGCCAGATCCTGAAGCTAAAACTCAAATACTTTGGCCACCTAATGAGAAGGAAGGACTCACTGGAGAAGAGCCTAATGCTGGGAAAGGTTGAGGGCAATAGAAGAAGGGGACAACAGAGAATGAGGTGGCTGGATGGAGTCACTGAAGCAGGAGGCGTGAGCTTGGATGGACTCCAGAAGATGGTAGAGGACAGGAAGGCCTGGAGGAATGTTGTCCATAGGGTCGCGATGGGTCGGACATGACTTCGCAACTAACAACAACATATCATATAATATATGTGGGTATAGGCATAATTCTGTATTTTCTTTTATTTATTTTTGTCATATTTATGGAGTGCGTATTGGAGGTGGTGACCCTTTGAGAGCTGAATGCAACAAAATTCCATTTTAATGTGTGCCAATTAGTGTGCATTCAAAGTGACAATAAAGTTAAAGTGTATAAAGTGACTGGGGGTGGGGGTGGGTGGGGGCAGCTTACAAAATATGAAAACCCAATCTGGAAAGAATAAAACTAGCTCTCCACGCACACACGCACACACGGTGACAACAATCAATCAAACAAGCCACTTGAGGGCTCCATCCCACTCTGGGTTCCCCAGGCCGAATGGCAAACCCAGGTCTTTGGGGCCTTGCAAAAGAAGGTCAAAATTGAAGCCATTCTAGTCTCTGCAGGGATGATGTTCCAGAAGGTGGGAGCCAGCACAGAGAAGGCCCTTCTTCTGGTTCCCACCAGATGTCACTCCTTAGGAAAGGGGACCCACAGCATTCCCTGCCTCCCTGCTCTGGTGGTTCAGGTAGATGTGACCTGGAAGAGATAGTCCTTCAAACAAACTTGTCCCAAGCCATGTAGGGCTCAAAGGTGACAACCAGCACCTTGTGTTGTACTTGGGAGCAAATTGACAGCTAATGCAGCTCCCACAGGAGAGGTGACACCTCTGCACACCTGCGCAAAACCATGCAGACCTCTGGATTTTGAACCAATTGGAAATTCCGGATGCTTTTCAAGGGCAGCCCCACGTAAGGTGCATTGCAACAGTCAAAACGTAAAATGTCAAATTATACAATCTCGTGATGGGAGGTGTCATGGCGTTGCTTTTTTATTTTTATTTTTGTCTTGGATTGCTAGATTGACTCTGCGCTGCCGTTACCGACTTGATGAGACCCTCCGAGTATGGGCACAGCGATTACTGACGGAGGGGGTGGCTGCCAGACCCCACCCCGTTGGTGTCAAAGGTAAGAATGCCTTCTCCTGCAGGAGATCTTGAATTGGATCATTCCTGATGGTGGCTGATGTCATTTGATGAACAGTGCTACTGAGACAGGCCTGGGGAGTGGGGGTGTGTGTGTGTGCTTCAGTCCCTAAAGTGTGGGTAACGCAACTCCACCTTGTCAGAAGAAAAGGCTTAGAAAAGGGCCCTGCTTAATGCAAAGTGACACTATTCCACCGAGGAATAGGTTGTAACGGAGACGGAACGCAATCTAGCCTCCTCCGTTGGCGTTTATACACCTTGCTAAGTTACCCGAACTAGACTGTTGTTTCTCTGTGTCATATAACGTATGTGGGTATGTGCATAATTCTATATTTATTTATTTTTGTCATATTTATGTAGTGTATATTGGAAGTGCTGACCCTGTGAGAGCTGAATGCAATGAAATTGTACATTCAAAGTGACAATACAGCTATTCTATTCTATTCTCTTCTCTTCTCTTCTCTTCTCTTCTATTCTATTCTATTCTATTCTATTCTATTCCATTCCACATCTCTGTTCTGTTCTGTTCCTTTCCATTCCATTCCATTCTATTCCATTACATGGTTTCTTTTATTTTGACCAGCCTCTTGGGTGATCCCAGACATTGGGGTTTGTTGAATAAACTCCAGGTAGTCCTCAGCTTACAGTGGAGTCCAAAACTGATGTTGCTAAGTGAGAAATTTGTTAAGTGAGTTTGGCCCCATTTTCTTCCCACCATTGTTAACTAAATCATTGTTAAGTTAGTGACCCAGCTGTTAAGTGACTCTAACTTCCCCAGTGACTTTGCTTGTCAGAAGGTCGCAAAGGAGATTACATGACTCCAGGACACTGCGACCGTTGTAAATATGAACCGCCTGTCAAGCATCCGAATGTAAATCATGTAACCATGGGGCTGCTGCAATGGTCCTAAGTGTGAAAAACAGTCGCAAGTCACTTTTTTTAGTGCTGTTGTAACTTTGAACAGTCATTAAATGAACTGTTGTAAGTTGAGGACTTCCTGTATGATTAACTAAGCCACAGCTATCCGAACCAGAGTGAATTGCCCGAATCAAAACTTGAGGTTCTCTCCTGATGTTATTAGACCAGCGTTTCTCAACCTTTGGCAACTGAAAGCTGCATAGACTTCAGCTCCCAGAATTCATTGCTGGCTGGGGAATTCTGGGGGTTGAAGTCCACAGGTTTTCAAGTTGCCAAGGTTGAGAAATACTGTATTAGAGTAAGCCAGCCAACAGAGGCAAATTGCAAGGAATGCTGGGAAGTGCAGTGCAACCCCCCTGCCAAGCCTGAAGGGAGGGCCCAGAGAAATCTTGTTCCCACACCTTCTTCCTTCGCTCCCTAAATGCTGAACCCCATTTCTAAGTGGTCCAAACCAAGCCCTTGTCTACATCAATGATTGAAGGCAAAGGAGTAACTGCTTTTTTTTAAAAAAAAAAAATCCTTCTTGCTGGAACTTATTTCTGGCTTGCCTCTTGCAGCATCCCAGAGGAAGAGAGCTGCACATGGATGGACCGTCTCCCAGATAACAGGTGGCGCTTCAACAGGTGAGGCTTCGTTGCTTTCTCTGAAAAACAAATTTAGTGAATGAAGGCATCCATTCTTTCTTCTGTGCAGTTGTGCAGTGTAAGATTACTAGAATTTCCTGGGTGAATATAGAGGAGAACGGGAGCTGCATGGATGAGATTTATTATTATTATTTATTAGTAAATTTATTGACCACCCAATCTTACCATAAGGCAACTCTGGGGGATTTCTATACTGTATATCTCCTTTTGTGCCTGAAGCTCAACTGTGCTAAATTGGTTTGAAACTACACAAAATTTCTACTTTTTTATATCAGTGATTTTTTACTCCCTCCAAATCTAGACAATCAATGTATTTTTTTCCCCCCTTTCTATCCACAAATTCTTTCCTCCATTTTTTTTCCTATTTAAAAAAACCTGCCTTTTCAGGAATACAATGATACAATCAACCAAAAGCACTTTGTCATCAGAAATATGCCCTACCCCTGACAAAGCAACTTCATATTGATAATCTGGGAATTTAAGTGTGATGATCTACAAATGCATATCTCAGCTTCCCCTTCCTCTACCATTTTTTCCGGAAAAGCTATTGTTTGGAAGTATGGAGGGTTGGCTTCTCCAGTGAAAAAGAGGGATCAGTGAATGGCAAAGTGGCAAAATTCTAATTTTAAAAAAGAAGAAAATAATCCAGTTTTGTTTCCCTTTGGAAACCCATTTTGGATTTTGTCCTCGAAACTGAAAAAAATAAAATGAAACTCTGATTGTAGGTTTTGAGGATTAGAATGATTTTGTGGTGGTAGAAATAACTTGAAAGATTTAGAAATGTAAAGCAAAAGGTCGAGGCTGTAACTTATCTTTGTATCCTACCGTCCTGAAAAAAAAAGTCAGAAGTCACCGTTTTACTTCTCTCTGCATTTTTCTTCTCCTCCAACTTTCTCAAACTTTGTTGTATTTGTATTTTATCTTATAACAAAGTTTAATAACATTGAAGGAAAAATCTTCATCACGGTCCAGTCCAAGCCAGGAATTAACAAAATGGAGACTGACTTTAGAAAGAAGGTTGTAGTTTATTGAAGAGCAGAGGCAGACAGATGGTTCTGGAAAAACTGACCACATGTAGTAGGGAGTGGTGGGTTTTTATAGCTTTTTGTTTGGAGTTCTTCCTGTGGCATGAACTTTGACCTTTCTGGTATTCTAATGGTGGTGGGTTAATCCTATTAAGTCCCAAAGGTCACATTCTGCTTCCCTGGCGCTGTGGCTAATGGCTATTTCCTGTGTTGGATTTTTGGTTTGAGGGGTTGTTGATTCTAGGGATCTTGGTCTTTCTAACCCCATCAGCTCCAAGCTTCCTGGCTCCAATCTTTCTGACAGGATTATCAAATCTGCATTTCGGCAGACCTGATTTCTGCTTGAGGCAGAGAGACTTGGGGTGGGTGGGGGGAGAGGTGCTGCCTAAGATTTTCCATTATTCCTTTAGGGAAATATAATATTCTGCCTTTTAAATATTCCCAAAATATTTCTTTCTCTGGGGCTGTGTGTGCTGTCCTCCCACAATAAAATTAAAAAGACATGTGCAGCTAGAAAGAAAACAGGGAGTGGGCTGGGTATGTTAAAAACAGGGCAAAAATATTGATACAAGACTGTGTGGGGCCCTTGGTACTCTCTGAGCTTGGGGGTTTCCTTGCGGACATTTCATTACCAAACTAGGTAACATCATCAGTGTTCGAAGGGAGTGGAGTTTCTTCTTTTACATACTAGTAGCATTTGTTCTGTCTCTACTGTTGCTTGATACAGGCAGATAAACTCCACGGAAAGGGTTTCATGCAGATTACTTTAATTCATCAGGCATCCTCTAAACATTAACTCACAGTTACTGGAGAGATTCTTCTGAAGCACATTTCATAATCTGACCCCAACACCTAGGTCAGGGGTAGGCAACCTTGGCTCTTTTATGACTCATGGACTTCAACTCCCAGAATTCCTGAGCCAGCTATGCTGAGGGGAGTTTCCAAACTGTGCCATGCTGGCTCAGGAATTCTGGGAGTTGAAGTCCGCAAGTCATAAAAGAGCCAAGGTTGCCTATCCCTGACCTAGGTGAAAAGAGATAGTATTTCCCATGTTGAAGGAGCAAACAGCTCCGGTGGCTGGAATTCATAAAGACCCGCTGGCCTGCACGTAGCCAGAAATCCCAGGTAGCTAATCAGAAGTCCCTCCCAATGGCCAATCCGAAACACAGATGTGACCAAGTAACTTAAAACTGTAAGGGATGCGGTGGCTCAGTGGGTTAGGACGCTGAGCTTGTCGATCGGAAGGTCGGCAGTTTGGCGCGTCGAATCCCGAGTGCCGCGTAACAGAGTGAGCGCCTGTTACTCATCCCAGCTTCTGCCAACCTAGCAGTTCGAAAGCACGTAAAAATGCAAGTAGAAAAATAGGGACCACTACGGTGGGAAGGTAACAGCGTTCCGTGCGCCTTTGGCGTCTAGTCATGCCGGCCACATGACCACGGAGACGTCCTCGGACAAGCGCTGGCTCTTCGGCTTTGAAACGGAGATGAGCACCGGCCCCTAGAGTTGGAAACGACTAGCATGCATGTGCGGGGGAACCTTTACCTTACCTTTACCTTTACTTTAACTTAAAACTACATTACCCAAAAGGCTATTCCTTAAGGGGACAGTTCTTAGTTCCTGAAATAGCTGTTTACCTTGACCGGCACAGCGTTCCCTGTCGGTGCGGGTGGGAATGGTCTTGGTGGTTCCTTGTTTAGGCTGTTATTATTGTCAGCTTGTTTGTCAAGCCACAAGACAAGTTAACAGTAAACAACAACCCAAACAAGGAACCAAGATTCCCACCAACATTGCCAGGGAAAGCCACCAGTATATAAACAGAGAGCACACTCCCTTCTAGCACTGATAATGTTACCTAGTTTGGTAATGAAACATCTGCAAGGTAACAAGCATGCTCAGAGAGCACCAAGGACTCCATAATTCAACCCTGAGCTACAAATATTCTCTTCTATCGGAACAAGACCGTATGCTTGGTTTCTGGTGAACGGACTGAGGCTTCTTTCCCACCAAGGGCTGATTTTACATGTTTATTTCTTACAGATGCAGCAAAGGGGAAGACCTGGCTTTGGTTCCTAGCTTTCAGTGTGGCTCTGTCTGGCGTAGTAACTTCAGTCCGCACCGTTGTTGTTTGTCCAGTGAAACACTGATTAAAGACACCCTTGGCTGTCTGATGTTTCCATTTTCCGTTTGAATTCTGAACAAGTCAGAGGAAGGATTCCAGCAAGCGTGCCACAGAGGCCCAAACCTGGTTAATTTTATCCTTGGCTAGCTTTAGTGGCAAAGTCTACTGAGCAAACCTAGCTGGTCTGGTTAGTTTCCGATTCCATGTGGCGCAGAAAATGGGTTAATCCTGTAGCCAGGGGAGAAGGTTGTGCAAGCAGAAGCTGCAAAAGGCCGGGTTGGGATGTTACTGTTGCATAATTTTTATTCTTGTGTGAACATCTCCGGCTTTCTGTGCAGAAACTGGGGAATAGAGGTTAGGGTGGGGATCCATTTCAATGATCTCATTCTCTTTCCTTTAAGCCTATTATCTTCAGCCTGGCAGATCCCCAAAGATAATAATTTGAAAGGCCTGGCTAGTAGGTTTGTAGTCTAAAAGAGATACATCATGGAAAAAAAGGGCTATGGAGTAAAGGGAAAAGGGCAAATTCAGCCTTCCTTCCTTCCTTCCTTCCTTCCTTCCTTCCTTCCTTCCTTCCTTCCTTCCTTCCTTCCT
>JAKJMR010000724.1:55370-73545 GCA_024449315.1 Daboia siamensis
TTATTATTATTATTATTATTATTATTATTATTATTATTATTATTATTATTATTATTTACCTGTGACCTCAGGGTTTCCTAAGTGGTGCAAATGTTGAGGCCTCCAAGTGGCCTCAATGAGTCTCTAAAACAATGCAAATGACCAGCAAAGAATATAAATCCTTCCCCACCATCCAGTCAGAGCCGAAGAAGCTTCTTGGATGAGAAGCGAAATGTCTTCAAAGAAAAACAAGAAAGTCCAGTTGCCTCCTCAAAAAAAAGAACCTTTGGACTAGTTTTATGACCCCTTTATGTGAATCACACAGTTGTTAAGTGAATCTGGAATCCCCCATTGACTTTGCCATGTGGGAAGGTGAATCATGTGACCCCATGATGCTGCAACCATGATGCAGATCACGGCCGCGACATCCTGGGAACCGTGAACCGGAATACATGCCGATGGATGGCCAACTACCCAAATTTGTTGGGGGGAATGTTGTGACAGTCGTAAGTGGAAGAATTGATCCCTAGTCATTTTTTTTTGGTGCCGCCATAGCTTCAGTAGATCTGCTCCTTATGAATTTACCCAGTCACGCTTTCAAGCCATCCAAGTTATTAGCTGATCTTCCGGTAGTGAATTTTTCCTAGTTAATTATATTTGTTCTAATCTAAAGAGCCTTTCATTCACTTTCACTGGATAACCTCTGGTCTTCACGCTTTGAAAAACAGGGGAAAAAATATGCTTCAATTGTCTAGCGCCGTGCCGGATTGCACAAGTAGTCCTTGACTTACAGAAGTTCGTTTAGTGATCATTCAAAATTACAGTAGCACTGAAAAAAGGGATGTATAAAAGTTTTTCACACTTACAATTGTTGTAGTATCCCATGATCTAAATTCAGACCCTTGGCAACTTTTGTGACCTTAACAGTCATGTTACTAACTGAATAACTGCTGTGATTCACTTAACTGTGGCCAGAAAGATCGTAAATTGGGGGCAAAACTCACTTAATAGCTGTCTTGCTCAGCAACAGAAATTTTGGGCTAAATAAGCCGCATACATCCTCATCATGTCTCCCTCCCTCATTGTCTTTCCTGAAAGCTGAAGAATCTCAAAATGTCTCCCCCTCTCTCGTGTTTTTGAGTTTCTTCATGAGATTGTCCTCTTTTCCAGTTCACATGTGAACAGGTCACTTAGTATCTGATTGAAGTTACTATGGACACCGCCAAAGATAGAGAACACCATTTTGAAGTTTTGATGGCTGCAGCACACACACATACACACACACACACACACAATCACAAAATTGCTTGACAACCCACTCACCCTTATGCCATTTGTAGTGTCTTGAAGTTACATGACCAGTTTTTTGTGGGTGACTTTTGTGACTTTTTTTGTGTGTGACTTTCTTGTGTTTACTTCTGGCTTCGGGGTGGGGGGAAGGGGGGAACCCTAACCCAGGCTTCTCAAACTCCTGGCCCATGGACCGGATGCTTCATGCCGAAACCGTGCCCACCCCATTGCTGGCAATGGGGGAAAAATTTGCAGTGACGTCGTGAGTTTGACATGCCTGCCCATTAAAGTGGATTTGCTTAACATAATTCAATTATTCACATAATGTCCATTGTGGTCACTTAACAATTGCCATAAAAAAGGTCACAAAATTGTCAGGCACTGACCCGCTTAATGATCCAACATCGTATGATTGTAATTCTGGCCTCAGTCGCAGTCATAATTTGAAGATTATCTGTATTAAACTTCTGTTTTGTATGTATACCGTTAAATTTCCTCATTGCCTATCTTATTCCTATTCCCTTAGGACAGACATGGTGGTTCTACATTATTATCAAAGGCCCAGTGAGGCTGACAGTGGCCTCAACAATCTTCTGCTCTCTGCCCAAACTATCTTAGGCAATGGCGTCCAAGAGGTCCAGAAGGAATTGTGCTTCAACGTTAACTGGACAGGTAGGAGAATTGAATCAACCTTGGTCTGCATCTGTGTTGCTCAACCTTGCCCGCTTGAAAAAGTATGGACTTCAACTCCCAGAATTCCCCAACCAGCATGGCTAGCTAGGGAATTCTGGGAGTTGAAGACCACACAGCATCAACCTGCCAACACTGAGGAACGTTGATGTAGATTCCGATGGAGGCTTTGGAATGAAGAACTGAGGGACGCATGCTCAGTATGGCGGTTTTCTTCCTAGTTAAGAGAGAATGGCTTGATTCAGAGCTTGTTGATCCCTTATAGCCCTGTTGGATTATGGGAAAATTGACTACTTTTTTTTCCCGACCAGGAAAGACTCTCCCGAGCCGCCGGGAGATGGAGATGTTGGAGTGGGTTTTTGGCTGTCCATTAGAAGAAGGCGATATTGCACCCAAATCTTTTCTCAGTCCACGCCCCTCTGATCTCCTGGTAGAGATTGGTCCAAGGTAAATCTCTTGGTGAAGACAAAGCTGCACTGTTTAAACAAACAAACAAACGTACAAACAAGGAAGTGATTTCACTCATTACCAATGAAATCCCATTTTTAGGAGTCCAGAGGCCTGCTTTTATTCAGTTCATAAAAGGTAAAGGTTCCCTTGCACATGCGTGCTAGTCGTTTCCAACTCTAGGGGCCGGTGCTCATCTCTGTTTCAAAGCGGAAGAGCCAGCGCTTGTCCGAGGACGTCTCCATGGTCTTGTGGCCAGCATGACTAGACGCCAAAAGCACACAGAACGCTGTTACCTTCCCACCACAGTGGTCCCTATTTTTCTACTTGCATTTTTACGTGCTTTCGAACTGCTAGGTTGGCAGAAGCTGGGATGAGTAACAGGTGCTCACTCTGTTACGCGGCACTTGGGATTCGACCCGCCAAACTGCCAACCTTCTGATCGACAAGCTCAGCGTCCTAACCCACTGAGCCACCACGTCCCGATTCAGTTCATAGTCAACAATAAATCCCAAAGTGGAAGGCAAAGAATAGATATGCACATTGAGTAAATTGCTCCCTGCTAAAGAACCCCACAATTAGTTGGCTTCATTTACCACACTAAGCAATCAATAGTGGTGTACAGACTGGGGAGGTTATGTGTCAGGACCCACCCCAAACCAGAAGGTCGGCAGTTTGGCGGGTCGAATCCTGAGTGCCGCGTAGCAGAGTGAGCGCCTGTTACTCATCCCAGCTTCTGCCAACCTAGCAGTTCAAAAGCACATAAAAATGCAAGTAGAAAAATAGGGACCACTACGGTGGGAAGGTAACAGCGTTCCGTGCACCTTTGGCGTCTAGTCATGCCGGCCACATGACCACGGAGACGTCCTCGGACAAGCGCTGGCTCTTCGGCTTTGAAACGGAGATGAGCACCGGCCCCTAGAGTCGGAAATGACTAGCACGCATGTGCGGGGGAACCTTTACCTTTACCTTTATATTTGAGCTCCAAAGAACAGTAAGGTTTGATTTCCTTTAGGAATGACTCTTGGATCTCTTCCCATTAGGCATTATTAAAAAGACATGGCGAGAATGCATCCAAGCTTCAAATCTATTTGGATTTAATTTCAAAACAACCTCTTCCTCCTCCTCCATAGTAATAATAATAATAATAATGACGATGATGATGATGATGATGGAAGGGACCTTGGAGGTCATCTAGTCCAATCTCCTGCTCAGGCAGGAAACCCTTATCTTCGTTTTCTTCATGCTTGCAGGTTGAATTTTTCTACTGCATATTCCACCAATGCTGTCTCTGTATGCCTGGCGGCTGGGTTGGAAAATATTGACCGAGTTGAGTGTTCCCGACGCTACCTTTTCAAAGTATGTGTGTATTTTGCTATTTTCTTCAATTTCCCCTCTGCTTCCCACATGCACGTCTAAGAATTATCTTAGACAGAGGGAGCTGTTCTGGATGAAAATTCTTGTAGAATAGCCGAATAAAGCTTTAATACGATGCCGAATTACAGGTAGATTTGCAACCCCAGATCAGTCCAAAATTTCCCTTGCTAAGCAACACAGTTGTTAAGTGAATTTCCCCCCATTTTACGACCTTTCTTGCGACATCTGTTAAGTGAATCACTGCAGTTGTTAAGTTAGTGACACGGTTGTTCAATGAATCTGCCTTCCCCCATTTGACTTTGCTTGTCACAAGGTCGCAAAAGGGGATTACGTGGCCTCGGAACGCTGTCATAAATACATGCCGGTTGCCCAGCATCCAAATTTTGATCACATGACCACCGGGATGCTGCAGTGGCCGTAAGGGTGAAAAACGATTTTAACTCAAATTTTTTTTAGTGCTGTTGTAACTTCAAAAGGTCACTAAATGAATGGTTGTAAATCAAGGATTACCTGTAGTTATTTTGTCAGTTGATTGTCTATGGAGATTCTCAATCATCCAGGTCCTGGTTGTCCCAAAGGAGCTTTTTCAGGAGGTGACTGGACTTCCTTGATTTTCCTCTATGAAGACATTTCGCTTTTCATCCAAGAAGCTTCTTCCCCACTATCCGGTCAGAGCGGAAGAAACTTCTTGGATGAGAAGAGAAATGTCTTCAAAGAGAAAAAAGAAATTTCAGTTGCTTCATGAAAAAGCACCCTTGGGTGCTCAGTTGATTATGGACCAACTTCCCTGACCCTCCCATTGGCAGGTGTGGAAATACTACAATCCTTTGTTTCAGTCAGAGGTACAACCTACTAATCACGACAAGACCAAGACTAGGTGGACATTTTCCAAAAACGTCTGGAACACCTGATAGAATTCATAGCTGCAGATTTATTACACCGTTTTCTCTTGTTTGGCTATTTCAGAGGGCGGGTCTTGAATCTGCTCTTTGGATATTCAAAGTTTTCTTCCATCAGGTGCATAAAACCCCTCTTGAATTTAGAAGCCAAAGGTTGATTTTGTTTTTCAGTGTGACCAACTGCCCACATCATCCCAGGAGACCCAACTAGTAGCTTCACTCTACGATCGGATGACAGAGCAGACCTATCCCAAACCCATCAACAGTTTTGCTGTAGCAACCCGCCCCGAAGCGGTGTTCCACGTTGACATTCTTGGAGAAGGGAGAGCGGCTCTCGTCAAGGCCAACAACCAGCTTGGTATGAGCTAGGGAGGGTAAAGAGAATGGGGAAATATCGGGGAATTATTTAGTTAGGAGACAGCAGGGCTGAGTTTGTAGTCGCCTGTTGTCCAGTTTCGGTCACTGTGATACAAAAAAAAATGTTGAGACTCTAGAAGGAGTGCAGAGAAGAGCAGCCAAGATCATTAGGCTAAAACTTATAAAGAACGGCTGCTGGAATTGGGTATGTCTAATCTAATAAACGTGGGACGCGGTGGCTCAGTGGGTTAGGACACTGAGCTTGTCAATCAGAAGGTCGGCAGTTTGGCAGGTCGAATCCCGAGTGCCGCGTAGTAGAGTGAGCGCCTGTTACTCGTCCCAGCTTCTGCCAACCTAGCAGTTCGAAAGCACGTAAAAATGCAAGTAGAAAATAGGGACCACTACGGTGGGAAGGTAACAGCGTTCCGTGCGCCTTTGGCGTCTAGTCATGCCGGCCACATGACCACGGAGATGTCCTCGGACAAGCGCTGGCTCTTCGGCTTTGAAACGGAGATGAGCACCGGCCCCTAGAGTTGGAAACGACTAGCACGCGTGTGCGGGGGAACCTTTACCTTTACCTTTAATCTAATAAATAGAGAATGAGGTGGCTGGATGGAGTCACTGAGGCAGTAGGCATGAGCCTAAATGGACTCCAGAAGTGGTAGATGACAGGAAGGCTTGGAAGAATGTTGTCCATGGGGTCGCGATGGGTCGGACACGACTTCGCAGCTAACAACAACAATCTAATAAAAAGAAGGACTAGGGGTGACATGATAGCATGGTTCCAGTATGCCATGCAGAAGAAGGGGTTCAATCTATTCTCCAAAGATAGATGTAGATATAAATAGAATATCTTTATTGTCATTGTGTAACTCGCAATGAAATTAAGTGCTGCCCACAGTGCACGTTACACACAAGTCAAAACCACAAATAAGAACATACATTATAGACACTCATCCTTCACTTTCTGGGTTCTTCTCATAGTCTTTTCTTCAGCTCTTAGACCGGAAACAATTTACTGTGGAAGAAAATATGAATGGAATAGAATGGAATAGACTAGAGAGAGAAATAGAAATAGATAATAATAATAATAATAATAATAATAATAATAATAATAATAATAATTTATTTATATACCGCCCTTCTCCCAAAGGACTCAGGGCGGTGTACAGGGCAAATATAAACATACAAAAATACAAAAGTTAAAAAGGAATTAAACATGCCCAATTAAAAATCAATACAAACATTAAAAAACCACCCATCCCTCATCAGGCCAGGCCGGCTTGTACAAATAAAAACGTCTTCAAATCGCGACGGAAGGAGCGAAGGTCAGGCGCCGTCCGGAGCTCAACCGGCAGCTGATTCCATAGCTCCGGGGCGCCCACAGAGAAGGATCTCCCCCTGGGGCCACCAATCGACATTCTCTGATCGGTGGCACCCTGAGGAGACCCTCTCTGTGGGAACGCACAGGGCGGAGGGAAGTTGATGCCGGCAGCAGATGATCCCTAAGGTACTCCGGACCCGTGCCATGAAGGGCCTTAAATACCATTACCAGTACCTTGAATCTCACCCGGAAGACAACTGGCAACCAATGCAGCTCACGGAGCAGAGGTGTTATATGGGAGTATCGGGAGACTCCCAACACAACTCTCGCGGCTGCATTCTGTACCAGTTGGAGCCTCCGAGTGGTCTTCAAGGGCAGCCCCATGTAGAGAGCGTTGCAGTAGTCAAGGCGAGAGGTCACGAGCGCATGAGTGACCGTACACAAGGCATCCCGGTCAAGATAGGGCCGCAACTGACGCACCAGGCGAACCTGGGCGAAGGCCCCCCTAGTCACAGCCACTATGTGATCTTCCATAGTAATAATAATAATCATAATAATAATAATAATAAGTAGTAGTAGTAGTAGTAGTAGTAGTAGTTGGAAGGGACCTTGGACTTAAAGTAGCCAAGTTTGGAGACCCCTGCATAAGGACATCACCATCGCTTCAAATTGCAAAGCGATTCATTCTCATATCCTTTCACATTTGTTCATTCGTTTCTTTTCATGCAGGAAGGGCTAGTGACACCGGTAAGTCAACCTCTGTGTTTCTCTGCTTCCTTAGGTCTGGCTTTTGATTCCTGGGACCTGGATTTTTACACCGCTCTCTTCCAAAAACTGGGCAGAAACCCCACCAGCGTAGAATGCTTTGACCTTGCTCAATCCAACAGGTATTGTTTCTGTAATGGGGTCCACACAAATTAAAAGATGCCCAGGTTGAAAAAAACTGCCTTAGAGTCTGCCCTGGTTGAAAACTTTGAACAGTTCAGACAGGAAAATGCAACAAGAATTGCAT
The DNA here is from genome assembly GCA_024449315.1 of Daboia siamensis. Taxonomy (NCBI): domain Eukaryota; kingdom Metazoa; phylum Chordata; class Lepidosauria; order Squamata; family Viperidae; genus Daboia; species Daboia siamensis. The sequence continues at coordinate 62,746 of JAKJMR010000724.1, forward strand.
TTTTACATAGTCCTTGACTTACAATGATCTGTTTAATGACCAAAGTCACAACCGCGCTGAAAAAAGGGACTTAGAGCCATTTTTCACACTTGTGACTGCTACAGCATCCCTGGGTGTCACGTGATCAAAATTTGGATGCTTGGCCACTGGGGGGGGGGGGGAAGGAAAAAAATATGCTTCAATTTTCTAATGCCATGCCTAGTTGTACAGCTAGTCCTCGACTTACAGGTAGTCCTTATTTTTAGTGGCCATTCAAAGTTCACAACAGCACTGAAAAAAGGGACTTATGACCAGTTTTCACACAGCCGTTGCAGCATCCCCATGTTACGTGATCAAAATTGGGACCCTTGGCAATCGATTCATATTTATGATGGTTGTAAAGGTTCCCCCGCACATGCGTGCTAGTCGTTTCCAACTCTAGGGGCCGGTGCTCATCTCTGTTTCAAAGCTGAAGAGCCAGCGCTTGTCCGAGGACGTCTCCGTGGTCATGTGGCCGGCATGACTAGACGCCAAAGGCGCACGGAACGCTGTTACCTTCCCACTGTAGCGGTCCCCATTTTTCTACTTGCATTTTTACGTGCTTTCGAACTGCTAGGTTGGCAGAAGCTGGGACGAGTAACAGGCCCTCACTCTGTTACGCGGCACTCGGGATTTGACCTGTCAAACTGCCGACCTTCTGATCGACAAGCTCAGCGTCCTAACCCACTGAGCCACCGCGTCCCTTATGATGGTTGTACCACCCCTTTATTCAAAATCATGTTCCAGGTTGTATCTGGCCCAAGGACTCCTAGAGCAGTGTTTCAGCCATTTTAAAATGTGTGGACTTTAGCCCCCAACCAGCTGGGGTTTGAAATCTACACGTCTTAAAATTGTCATGGCTGAGAAAAGCTCCACTAGAGCAGAGATCACCAACCTTTCTCAGTTGTCAGACTGGAGGGAAAGGAAAGGGGAAGCATTTTACACGCACACGTGTGTGTGTGTGTGGGTCCACGAGCATGTGCGTGACGCAGATGGGGCGGTGCTAGTGTCCACGTAATACTCGCTAGCCCTGCCCCGTTCTTGCATGGTGCAGCAGCACCTTGTTTTCATGCCCTGAGGTACAGCAGCGTCCCATTTTTGTGCCCCAAGGCACGGCGGTGTCCTGTTTTTGCGCCCCATGGCATGGCACTAGCACGAGTGTGTGTGTGTGTGTGCATGCAGACATGCGCGCACTGGCTAGCCCAGGGGTATCAAACTCAATTTCATTGAGGGCCGCATCAGCATTGCGGTTGCCCTCAGGGGGCCGGGTGGGTATGGCCTGGGTGGGCGTGGCTAGAGTGCGTATGGCCTACTGGGTGGGCGTGGCCAGCTCTACATCCTTCGCATCAAGGGTGCCTATGGGGGCCTGGGCAGGAGGGGGACAGATCTGAGGGTCTCTGGCAGGAGGAGGGTCTCTGGGCCAGGGCCAAGGCAGTGGGGGCCGTTCCCTCCCTGTTTCTAGGATGGCTTCGCGGGCCGCATGAAACCACTTCGCGGGCCGGATCTGGCCCCCGGGCCTTGTGTTTGACATGTCTGGGCTAGCCTGTCCCACGGCCCGGTGGCTAGCATGCCCTGGGCCACAGCCCACAGCTTGGGGACCCCGGCTCTAGAGAGAGAATAGGAAAGCAAGAGTTAACAAGCAGAGAGAGAAGACAATGTATTTCTGGAATTTTATATTCCCCCCCAAAGAAGGAGATGAATGTTATGATATGATCCAGAATAAAAGGTGAATGCCTCAATTTCTAGTGCTGTTTTTCCCCCCTTCTGAGGACCTAAATAAGTTTAATTGACCTAAGAAAAATGGAATCCCTTCTTACCATTCAGTTCCTATGGATAAACGTATACAGGCAGCCCTCAACTTTCAACAGTTGGTTGAAACCTCCAAATGGCCTCAACGACTCTAAAAGAATGCAAGTGACCAGCTGTCTGCAAGGAATCTAAATCCTTCCCATGCCCAGCATCCAGTCCGAGCTGAAGAAGCTTCTTGGATGAGAAGCGAAATGCCTTCAAAAGAAAAACAAGAATGCCCAGTTGCCTCCTGAAAAAAAAAAAAGCATCTTTGAGATAGCTCTCTTACCTTTTGTTAACTTCTACCTGATGTCCCCCCCCCCCACTGCAGTGAACACAGCCGGCATTGGTTCTTCAAAGGGCGCCTCCTGGTGGACGGGAAGGAAATGAAGGAATCGCTCTTCGAGTCCATCATGAAAACTCAAGAACGGAGCAATCCCAACAACGTCATCAAATTTTGCGACAACAGCAGGTGGGTGTTTTCCCGTTTTCTTTCTCTCTTGTCTCTCCCCCACCCGGCAACTGAAAATTGGAATTGCTAGATTGGCAAGACAGATAGTCCTCGATTTACAACCGCTCATTTAATGACCGTTCGAAGTTATTCAAAAGTACAGAAGAAAGTGACTTATGACCAGTTCTTGCCTTTTATGACCATCGCAGCCTCGCTGTGGTTAGAATATAGGTGCTTGGCAACCGGTATGTATTTACGTCGGTTGCAGTGTCGTGTGAATGCCATTAGTAATTTACTCGGGGGGGGTTTCCAACAAGCAAAGTCAATGGGGAAAGCTTCATTAAGATTTGCTCAATAAGTAGCGTGATTCACTTAATGACCATTGCAAATAAATGGTTGCAAAATCAGGTGCAATTCACTTAACAACGCCATTGCTTAGTGATGGAAGTTTCCGTCCCAATTGCGGTCATAAGTCAAGGACTACTTGGCGCAGCCAGTGAGGAAGGGAAGTGGAACCCGTTTGACTCAGCTGGATGTTTCTCAGATGCCTTGGGAGACTACAGATCCCAGGATTCCCGATCAGTACAGCTGAAGAGCAAGGAATTCTGGATGCTGTAGTCCCAATGCACCAGGGCGAAGACGACTTTCATGTTTGATGCATTCCTGAAGCTTACGTTTTGTGTCTTCTCCTTCAAGTGCAATTCAAGGCAGGGAAGTCCTCTCCCTCTGGCCCAGTGACCCATCCAAGGCCAGCCCCTTTGAGAAGCGGACCTCCACCCGACATGTCATCTTCACAGCTGAAACCCACAACTTTCCCACGGGTGAGTTAGCCAAAAGCGTGACCCACAATCCAGGGCTGCAGGAGGAGGTACCCGCTTCCTGTGGTGGCCTCAGAAGACCCTGGCAAAGCAGTGCTACCAACCTTAGGGATAGTGGTTTGGCAGTCCTTGGTTGTTTGCGGACAACAGTTTCCATCATCCGCAGCTTTCATCATCAAACGCAGACAGTTTGACAGTGGGAGCTGAAATCGAAGTCTACGCAAGCATCAGTGTGCCTAGCAGGAGGGTCACTGTGCAAAGAGGAGGTGCTGAACCTAACAAATGATGGACTAGAAAAATTTTCTATTGATCATATGACCTAAATTTTCTAGTCCATCATTTGTTAGGTTCAACACCTCCTCTTTGCACAATGACCTTCCTGCTGGCATGGAGATCTGTCTGCCTGTCTGCCTGCCTGTCTCTGTCTGTCTCAAAGTGGAGGTTCCAGAGATTACATCCAGCCTCTGATACATGCAAAACATGTGCTTTGCCCCAGAATCAGATCTCACGCCTAGGACATATGAAGAAGAGTTGCAGGAACTGGGTATGTCTAGTTTAATGAAAAGAAGGACTAGGGGTGACACGATAGCAGTTTTCCAAAATCTAAAGGGCTGCCACAAAGAAGAGGGAGCCAAGCTATTCTCCAAAGCATGTAAAGGCAGGACAAGAAGCAACGGATGGAAACTAATCAAGGAGAGAAGCAACTTAGAACTAAGGAGAAATTTCCTGACAGTAAGAATAATTAGCCAGAGGAATGGCTTACCTCCAGAAGTTGTGGGTGCTCCAACACTGGAGGTTTTTAAGAAGAAATTGGACAACCATTTGTCTGAATTGCTATAGGGTTTCCTGCTTGAGCAGAGGGTTGGACTAGAAGACCTCCAGGGTCCCTTCCAGCTCTGTTGTTCTGTTATTCACATTGCTACCGAAATGACACAGCTCAGCAGGGACCTGATAAACACGGTTGGTTGAACAGAGAAACCAAGGGTGACCAGGAGGCGGAAAAATTTGAAGCGTGTTTTAAAAGTTGCATTCTTTGCTTTTGTCCTACTGGGCCTTGTAAATCATGTTAAGCTTCAAATCAAGCCACAGATACATGCATAGGGGAAAAAAAAAGAACTGTAAGCTCTGGAGTCTTACCCCTAAAATACCATTATCTTAGGCAAGCAAGAGTTTTTAAAATTTATTTATTAACTAAATTGATCAGCCACCTATCTCGCCTAGAGTTCAGCTGCGTTTGCAGATTGTGTTATCCCAGAAGATAACTTGGTTTAGGCCAGGGGTAGGCAACCTCGCCTCTTTTATGACTCATGGACTTCAATTCCCAGAATTCCTGAGTCAGCTGACTCAGGAATTCTGGGAGTTGAAGTCCATGGGTCATAAAAGAGGTGAGGTTGCCTTCTTCTGGTTTAGCCTTTCATTCTTACTGCCCTTGGCTGTACGGGTTGTCTTCAACTTACGAGTGGTCGCTTAGTGACCGTTTGAAGTTACAACCTACTTGGAAAAAGGGGACTTGTGACCCGGATCCAATGGTTGTCCCATACACCTACAGTCATGTGACCATAGTTTGGGTGCTTGACAACACAATTGCATTTAGGGCTGTTTGCTGTGTCACATGTCACATGACCATGTTTTTAACGACAGTTTTGCCCAAACACAGCAGTTACTTCTGGATTTCGGCAAAACTGAGCCCATAGTGAACAATGAATTTGCACTTGTGTGTCATGAGTGAAAATTTGGCAGCTGCCTGCCTCTTTGTTTTCATCTTGGGCTGGTGGGGGGGAAGGTGATACTTTCGACTGCGCTAGTTAGAGAAAGGAAACCTCTCCAGTTTTATGGAAGTTTGCTGAGATTTGGCAGTCTGGAAACCTTTCAAGGACATTCTAGCAAGTATGAAGAAGGTAGCAGATGGTTCCCATAACGAAGAGAACTTGTTTACATGAGCTACGTGGACATACCTGAACTGGAGGTTGACATTGTGCCTAAAAAAATTCATTCCACAAAAACATTGTAAAAATCCAACCTGTTTTACAACCATCATGATATTCAACTGTTGTCAACATCCAGCGCAAGAATCAAAAATAAAATTCCAGGTTCATTCCGTTTCTGAAAATCTTACTGTTTATTGAATACACGGCATGGTGATGTTGAAGCAAAACTAACTCTGAGGTTCCCAGACACCAGTTAATAGAATTAAACAATAATTTCTTTGGCCAAACCCCCACCCTCTCACGTAGTTCATGTAAACAATTTCACTTTGTTATGGGAACCGTCTGCTTCTTCTCCACACCTGCTGCAGTATCCTTGGAAAGGTTTCAGGCTCTCACTGTCTTCAGTGGAATTGTAGAGGTTTCATTTCTCCATCACTTCTAAAGCAGCACCTCTCCCTCCTGCCGCCTTACTCTAATGGCTAGTTGAAATGTAGAGGCACGTAGCTGCCAAAGTTTCCTTCTTGACAACTGTAGTGGGTAGACACTATTCTCATGTCTTGAGAATTAACTGTATTTCTTTGGATATCATAGTTTCATATTATAGCTTAGCTACTCAACAGTTTCTTCAAGTAAAGTACAGTTAAGCAGTTCCCTAATCTACTCCTCGACTTACAACCATTCCTTTAGTTATCATGCAAAGTTACAATGTCAAAGAAAAAAGTGACTTATGACCATGTTTAACCCTTACGACTACTGCAGAATTGCCATGGTCGCACGATCAAAATACAACTGTTGCAGATCCCCATTTTCACATGATCCAAATTCAGATGCTTTGCAACCGGTTCATATTTATGATGGTTGCAGTGTGGGCATGTAATTGCCCTTTTGTGACCTTTATGACAAGCAAGGTCAATGGGGAAGCCAGCCCTGTTGCTAATTTAACAACTGCAGTGATTTGTTTTAACAACTGTCGTAAAATGGGGCAAAAAAAAATCACTTAATGTCTCTCCCGCTTGGCAATAGAAATTTTGAGAGCTCAGTTGTGGTTGGAGGAGGAGACTGTGGGGTTCCTGGTGCTCTTTCAGCTTGGTTGTTTTCTTGCAGACGTTTCATTACTGAAACTAGGTAACATCATCAGTACGAGAAGGGAGTGGAGTTTGTGGAAAGGAGGTCCCTGGTGCTCTCTGGGCTTGGTTGTTTTTTTGCCCAAACTAGGTAACATCATGAGTTTCATTACTCAAAGTAGATAACGTCACAAGTGCTAATGCAGTGCTATGTCAGTGACTAGCACTGATGAGGTTACCTATTTTGACTAATGAAACGTCTGCAAGAAAACAACGAAGCTCAAGAACACCAAGGACCCCCTCATTTCTAATCTGAGCTACAAATATTCTCCTTTGTTGTTTGCAAGTCTCTGTTGTGATTCAGTGTCAGCCTGTGCTCCCAGCAGCTGAGTCCGATGAATCTGAGGAGGAGGAGGAGGGTTTTGGAGAGCTTTTGGTGTCAGAGGGAGGCTCTGATGCACTGCAGGACTCTCAGCCTGGCCCCTCCAGTCATGTTCCTCATGAGGCTCAGCTGTCTGAGTACGAGGTGTCGGACTCAGAGGAGTCACAGCTGAATCTGTTTAGAGACGCTAGAAGCAGAAGGCAATCCAGCAGAGCAGAGCAGAGAAAATCAATTGAGGCAACTCAGTGAGAGGAGGAGAAGGCAGTGAGAAGCCACGCCTTGGGACTGATAATAAAAGGGGAAGGTGTGAGTGGGGCTGGTTGCTGAAGGCAACCATTAGGAGACATTCAAAGAGAATCCAGGTCTGTTCTTGCTAATCTCTTTGACTCTTGTTTGTTAACTCTTGTTTCATATTTTGAATCATTTATTGAAGGAAATATATTCTGTTGCCTTTTTGTTTGAACTGTAAATATATTTGGGTTGGTTTTTTCCAGCCTGTTGATTGTTTAAAGGAAGAAGGGGTTGTCCCTGACACACAAACAGGGCCGGTGTACACTGGAACAGAACAGTCTCATTGTTTGCAACTTCTCTTTCTCTTCTAGGAGTTGCTCCATTCAGTGGTGCCACCACTGGGACAGGAGGGAGAATCCGGGATGTTCAATGCACAGGTCGTGGGGCTCATGTGATTGCTGGAACTGCTGGCTACAGCTTTGGCAATTTACATATTCCAGGTGAGTGTCCCAAAGGTGCTTTTTCAAAAGGCAACTGAAGTTTCTTTGTTTTTCCTTGAAGACATTTCGCTTCTCATCCAAGAAGCTTCTTCAGTTCTGACTGAATGGTGGGGAATGAAAGAATTCATATTCATTGCAGTCATCTGGTCATTAGTACTCTCTCTGAGAGTCATTGACGCCACTTGGAGGCCACTCAACTACTCTCAGAAAGAGTACTAACGACCAGATGACTGTAAGGAATATGAAAAATTAAGTGTAAAAAAGGTGATCTGAATGTTACTTAGCTCTGGAAAAGAAATAATTCTGTTTTACATCTGCCTTTTAGGATATCCCTTGCCTTGGGAAGATGTATCTTTTGTGTACCCTGATAATTTTGCACGGCCTGTGGAAGTAGCCATTGGTGCCAGTGATGGAGCTTCGGACTACGGCAACAAATTTGGGGAACCGGTGCTGGCAGGTGAGCTTGATGGTGGCTTGCTCCTGAAATCCAAATGGAAGTGTGTTTGAAGTTGTGATTTGTTTAGTGAAAAAATGTTGGCTGCTGAACATGGGAAGGGGCAGAAGAACTAGAATAGTATTTGTCAACTTCGATGGCTTGAAGATGCATGGACTTCAACTCCCAGAATTCATTTGAAGTCCACACATCTTCAAGCCACTAAGGTTGGGCTGGGGAACTCTGGGAGTCGAAGTCCACACGTATTCAAGCCACCAAAGTTGATCTGGCTGGGGAATTCTGGGAATTGAAGTCCACACATATTCAAGCCACCAAAGTTGGGTTGGCTGGGGAATTCTGGGAGTTGAAGTCCACGCACCTTCAAGCCACCATGGTTGGGGATGAACACTGAAGTAGAGGGATGTGCAAGATTGCGTGGGAAAGGACAATTGTTTAAATTCATCCGTCTTCCTTGGGCTAGGGTTCGCACGCTCTTTTGGGATGCGCCTGGGAGACGGTGAGCGCCACGAATGGATCAAGCCCATCATGTTCAGCGGAGGCATTGGAGCAATTGAAGACATACATGTGCGCAAGGAAACGCCCCAGCCCGGTAAGGATTTGTCAGGATTGTAGCATATTGTATCCCAAATCTACAGTAGTCCTCAACTTACTGCAGTTTGTTTAGTAACCATTCAAAGTTACAGCGGCACTGAAAGAAGTGACTTAACGATCATTTTTCACACGACCATTGCAGCATCCCCATGGTCAATGAAGGCCGCAGAGTCCTGGGGTCATGTGATCCCCTTTTGCAACCTCCTGACAGGCAAAGTCAATGGGGAAACCGGATGCAATTAACCACCGCGTTGCTAACTTAATAACCGCAGCGATTCATTTAACAACTCTGGCAAGAAAAGGGAGACAGTGGGGCAAAACTCACTTAACAAACGTTTTTCCTTAGTAACCGAAATTTGGGGCTCAATTGTGGTCGTAAGTCAAGGACTACCTCTATTCCAGCCAGTGGTTATCCCAAGCTGAATTTAATCTCCATGTCAGAAGTCCACTCTGTGTCTATGGAGATTCTTAGCCAACCAGGTCATGGTTGTCCCAAAGGTGCCTTTTCAGGAGGTAACTGGACTTTCTTGTTTTTCCTCTGAAGACGTTTTGCTTCTCATCCAGGAAGCTTCTTCAGTTCTGGCTGGATGGTGGGGGAATGGAAGGATTTATACTCCTTGCAGAGACCTGGTCATTTGCATTCTTTCTGAGAGTCGTTGAGGCCACTTGGAGGTTTACCTGTGTCCTCAGGATCACCTGAGTAGTGCAAATGGTTGCAGGAGGCTTTTGCCCTGGGTGCCTTCGCTGTTGAAGACAGGCTGTTGGGGATGAGTCCATGTTGTCTGCCTCTCAGACTGAAGCGCAAACGGTTCCTATAGTCTGCAGTGTTTTCTGGAAATCCGTTCGTCCTCCCGCACCATTCGAAGGGCGTTCATCCCCAAGTGCATCTCTAAATGCCGATGGCGATTCTCAGTCATCCAGGTGGTGGTTGTTCAAAAAGGTGCTTTTTTCAAGAGGCAACTGGATCTTCTCATTTTTTCCTCTGAAGACGTTTTGCTTCTCATCCAAGAAGCTTCTTCAGCTCTGAGTTCATTCTGTGGTTTAACCGCTGCGTTGCCTCTTCTTTTACAGGGATGGATGTGGTGAAGGTTGGAGGCCCCGTCTACCGAATTGGTGTGGGAGGAGGAGCTGCGTCATCCATCCAGGTAACACGAGAAGAGAGCTTTTCTCCTTTGCTCTAGAGCAGGGCTTTACAACCAGTGGTACAGGTACCACTTGTGCTACATTGGCACCTGGCAGGTGGTACGCGATCATCCTAGAAAAGTGGTAGTAGAGGAGGGGAATTAGCTGAACTGGTGACAGCACCGCACAAGCCAGAGCGAGAGACAGCTGGAGCTGCAGGGCTTTCAGGGCTCAGTGGAAGCGCCAGGATCAGCGCTTCTTCGGGGCTGTCAGGGCTCAGCGGAAGCGCCAGGATCAGTGTCAGGCTCCAGCTGAAGCTCGGTGCTGATCCTGTCGCTTCTGAGCCCAGAAGAAGCACCGATCAGCTGGAATGTTGCAGCATCTCCAGGGCTTTGTGATTTACATTCAGATGCTTGGCAACTGATTCATATTTATTTATTTATTTTTATTTTTATTTTTATTTTTTTATTTTAATTCCATTTATATCCCGCCCTTCTCCGAAGACTCAGGGCAGCTTACAAGCTTAGCAATAGCCTTCATTCTATGTATATGCCTGCTTATTAGGGCTTTCACACACACCCCAAGCGGCATTATTACAAAGTCAGCTTATTGCCCCCAACAATCTGGGTCATCATTTTATGACGGTCACAGTGTCCCAAGGTCATGTGAAGTGACCAAAACCTGCTGCAACCACCCAGCAGAGGGGGGGAAATAAAAACCAAACACCCTCCACCCCACCCCCGCTGCCAATCCTCAACAGAAATGCTAACAACAATGAAAACCTCGGACAGGAGGAAGAGCGCCGCCGGGCGGGCAGGCAGGTGTCCTGCTCAGCTATGGCTTGGGGGCACTTTTTTCAGTGCCATTGTAACTTCGAACAGTCACTAAGCAAATTGTTATAAGTCGAGGACTACCTGTGCTTCATCACTTTTTTCCTTTTTTTTTTTTGGTCATCAAGTTTTTGACACCTTGTTAGGCGATTGGTGGTACTCGCATGTGGCCATATCCTAAAAGTGGTACAGTGGGTGAAAAAGTGGAAAAGCCCTGTTCTAGATCTCTTTCAGCAACTTCGGTTCAAGAAAGCAGGGATAGGAAGAAGAGGCTAACCACCCTTCTTATACTTCTGGATTGGTGGTAGCAAAGCTACAGGTAGCCCTCCCTCACAGCCTGACCCATTTAACGACCATTCGGAGTTATGACCTGTTTAAAAAAACTGCAATCCCCCACAATCCTCCAGGCATTTGTAGACTTCACAACTGGTTTCTGGCAAGCAGAGGCAGTGGTGAAGCCAGCAGTAAAACTGCAAATTGCTGTGGTGTGACATCTCATTTAATGACCATGGCGATTCACTTAATGACCTAAGAGGGAGTGATACCATAAGCCTGCTCTGGTCACGTCATGACTCGCTCAACGACTGCAGTGATTCCCCACTGAAGGGGAAGTGACTTTATAA
>JAKJMR010000724.1:97428-107641 GCA_024449315.1 Daboia siamensis
GGACCAAACACAGATTAACCAGGTTGACATGGTGCAAAATGAAATTGCTACGCGCTCCTTTCCTAAGGTCACTCTAAACCTGGATACTGAACTTACCAGCATCCAGACATCATAGATATGGACCGAACACAGATTAACCAGGTTGACATGGTGCAAAATGAAATTGCTCTGTGCTGCTCTGTGCTGCTCTCTGTGTGGGACCAGTGCGTTTTCCAAAGTGCCAATAAATAAATGCCAAATAATTCTTTAAAAGGTGTCTGTTCTGTGCGCCTTATGTTTGGAGTCAGAGATATAAATGTATTCAATACATTTTGGCTGGAACAAAAAGCAGGAACAACAAAAAAAAAATCACACGATACAGGTAGTCCTTCACTTATGGCCACAATTGAGCCCATTGTTTCTGTTGCCGAGTGAGAGATAAGTGAGTTTTGCCCCATTTTATGACCTTCATTGCCACAGTTGTTAAATGAATCCCTGTAGTTGTTAAGTTAGTCACACGGTTGTTAAGTGAATCTGGCTCCTCCATTTGATTTTGCTTGTTGGAAGTTCACAAAAGGTGCTTACGTGACCCCGGGACACAGCAACCGTCATAAATGCGAAACAGTTGCCAAGCATCTGAAATTTGATCACATGACCATGGGGATGCTGCAAAGGTCATAAGTGAAAAACAGTCATAAGTCCCGTTTTTTTCAGGGAACGGTCACTAAACGAACTATTGCAGCCTTTGGATCAGCCCAGCTGAGAACGATGTTAGGTGGGGTTCTAACTAAAAAAAAAAAGAAAACATTCATTTATTTATTAATTTATTGTCCACCCATCTTGCCACAGGGTAATTTTGAGGGCCTTACCATATTAGAAAGAGATAACGCTACAGAAATAAAATGCTACAAAATTGCAAAAATTATTAACCAGATATGATGGCTGGAGACAACAGAACCCTCAAAAATCTGCTGTCCTTGCCAATGGAAGGAAACTTGAAATTATCTTATGCTATCCTAGTTTGCTTGTAAAAATCACTTCGTAAATTGTGGAAATAATGGCACTTGTGTCAACCTCTAGACATCATCCCCAAATGAAGCCATTAAAGCAAGGGCCAATGGTCCAGTTGGCGGATCCAGAAAAAGAAACTCCTGGGACATTAGTTTACCAAGAGTATGAAACTTTACTGAATAAACTATATTGGCACAGACAGAGCAAAACCAGCTCTGGGTTTCCCGCGCAAAAACTAGCATAGTTAATTTCCTCCTGTGGGGAAATTACATCCATTACGTCCGCCAATCACTTCTGTTCGTTTTGTTATGAGAACCTGCTCGATGTGTCCTTGGGTTGGGGGTCTCACGGGAACAGACAATGCTCAGATGCATTTGCCCCCACCCTTGCATTGCATCCCCCTCCTCCTTTTTCTTTGTCCAGTTGCATCAGTCCCGACAGCAAACAGATTCAATGGATGACATTTCAAGGGGAAACTCAAAATCATGTGCAATTTCATAAGTTTAGGATCTGGGATCCCCAAAGGGCTTCCCCTTGTCAAAAATCTTATCATATAAATTAAAGGCGGTTCCATTAGTCTAATGGGAAATACAGAAGTAAAAGGCATGGTTCTAATTTCGTGCTTAATGCTCTTAATTTTCTAGCCAATCTGTAAAACGGGGACAAAGTGACTTCAAATTTGATAATGAAGATTGTCAAAAGAATCATTTTTCCAGTAGCAAGTTTATTTATTTATTTATTTATTTATTATATTTTTATACCGCCCTTCTCCCGAAGGACTCAGGGCAGTGTACAGGGCAATAAATATAAAAAACAGAATATAAAAGTTAAAATACAATTAAATATAATGCCCAAATTTAAAATTTAACACAATAATTAAGAACATGTTTAAAACCCCAACCCTAACCCATCAGACCAGGTCAGATTGCTCAAATAAATATGTTTTTAGATCGTGCCGGAAGGAGCGAAGGTTGGAGGCCATCCGGAGCTCAACCGGCAAGCGGTTCCACAGGTCTGGCGCGCCCACAGAGAACGCCCTCCCCCTGGGGGCCACCAATCGACATTCTTTGATCGGGGGTACCCTGAGGAGGCCCTATCTGTGGGAGCGCACTGGACGGAGGGAAGTTGACGCCGGCCGCAAGTGTTGCCGTAGGTAATCCAGACCCATGCCATGTAGGGCTTTGTAAGTCATTACCAACACTTTGAATTTCACCCGGAGGGCAACCGGCAGCCAATGCAGCTCGCGGAGCAAAGGTGTAACATGGGAGTATCGGGAAACTCCCAGTACAACTCACGCGGCTGCATTCTGCACCAGTTGAAGCCTCTGAGTGGACTGCAAGGGCAGCTCCATGTAGAGCATTACAGTAGTCTAGACGAGAGGTCACGACCGCATGAGTGACTGTACACAAGGCATCCCGGTCTAGATAGGGTCGCAACTGGCGCACCAGGCGAACCTGGGCAAAGGCCCCCCTAGTCACAGCTCCAATATGCTCTTCCAAAGAGAGCTGTGAGTCTAGAAGGACCCCCAAGTTGCGTGCCCTATCTATGACAGTGGGGAAAAAAAAGAATCTGCAAGTTGTGGATTTGGAAATCATAAAACATATAATTGTAATACTGGAAAGGACCTTGCAGGTCTTCCAGTCCAGGGGTACCCAACCTATGTTGTAAGGCCTGGTACTGGCCCGTTGGCCCGGGAATAGCCACCGAGCCTCAGCCCACTCGTGGTAGCAGCACCACAGAGGCACTAGCGGCCCCATTTGCACATGCATGGAGATGCTAGCACCACTGTCAGCATCGCGGGTGTGTACAGCTTGGCTTGGCGCATGGCCCGTTTGCACATGCGCACAGGTGTCAGTGCGCGCACCATGGGCGCGTGTGCTTCAGTTGTGCATGCGTATGTGTGCTAGGACCACTGTTGCGCACCTGCCCGTTTGCACATGCGGACGGGTGTCAGTGCACATGCCATGGGTGCGTGTGCTTCAGTTGTGCATGCGTGTGTGCTAGCATCGCCGTTGTGCATCTGCCCATTTGCACATGTGTGCACGGGGCATGCGCACACCTGCTGCCTCCTTCCAGGCCGCCAAGCCGAAAGGTTTGGGAACTCTGTTCTAGTCCAACCTCGTGCACAAGGTCATCCCTATCAAATGGTTGTCCAGTCTATTTTTGAAAAGCCTCCAGTGATGGAGCACCCACAACTCCAAGAGGCAAGCTATTTCCATTAATTACAGGCGGTCCTCGATTTGTGACCGCAAACGGAGCCCAACGTTCCTGTTCTTAAGCGAGAGACATGTATCGAATTTTTGCCCCATTTTACAATCTTTCCTGCCACGGTTTTGCAGTCTTTTTTGCCCCATCTTACAATCTGTCTTGTCAATGTCAGTCGTAAGTCAAAGGGCTACCCATACTCTACCGCAGACTTGGGAATTCTGAGAGCTGAAATCCACCCCTCTTTAAAAAAAAAGTTGCAGAAGTTGAAGAACATTGCCCTAAAGTTGCTTTTCTGGAATCTTGGTGCTTTCTTTTTTGTGAACTGGCCTACCTTGAAGGGTGGACCTACTATAGCAAGGGTAGGCAACCTTGGCTCTTTGATGACTCGTGGACTTCAACTCCCAGAATTCCTGAGCCAGCATGGCTCAGCTTGGAAACCTCTTCCCTTTCCCCTCAGCATAGCTGGCTCAGGAATTCTGGGAGTTGAAGTCCACGAGTCATAAAAGAGCCAAGGTTGCCTACCCCTGGCCTAGGGGGAAGCTCAGCTCCTCAAACCTTTCAGCAGAATTCCTGAGCCAGCATGGCTCAGCTTGGAAACCTCTTCCCTTTCCCCTCAGCATAGCTGGCTCAGGAATTCTGGGAGTGGAAGTCCACGAGTCATAAAAGAGCCAAGGTTGCCTATCCCTGGCCTAGGGGGAAGCTCAGCTCTTCAAACCTTTCAGCAGAATTCCTGAGCCAGCATGGCTCAGCTTGGAAACCTCTCCCTTTTCCCCTCAGCATAGCTGGCTCAGGAATTCTGGGAGTTGAAGTCCACGAGTCATCAAAGAGCCAAGGTTGCCTACCCTTGTACTATAGGTTTAAAAAAAGCTTGTCGGTTCCTAGATAATAATAGATATTTACTTAGGCAGTTTTAACTTTCACCTCAAAATTTTACCAGATCTAATGTTCTGATACCTATTTTTCAAAAAAAACACCTTTTTTTACGTGCGGCCGGTTAGCTCAGTTGGTTAGAGCGTGGTGCTAATAACGCCAAGGTCGCGGGTTCGATCCCCGTACGGGCCAGTTCCTTTTATTCAAACAGAACCCCCGGTTTAAAATACGTTCATACGTGCTTTTTTTTTTTTTTTAACAAAAAAACAAAACGTGGTGAATAAAGCGACCCTCTTGAGTTGCAGGATCGGGGAAACTCCTCGTGGCCGCCACAAACAAGCAAAGCAACCGCTCAAAGCTACGATTTAAAACAGCAGAGTTGCTTTTTTCTTAATTTCTGACGGTCGTGGGGATGGAGTCTCTCTCCACCTCCCACCCCCCTTTTCGATTAGCTTCCTTGCATTGCTTTTAAAACCTCCTTCCGTGATGGGGAACTTCGACGATTCACACAATCTCTTGCTTCAACGGCCGGCCCCGCGCGTGCACACCTGCAAGTTTCTTGACGGAAAGAGGGGTTGTGAGAATGCAGCAATCAGGGCGTCCAGCGAAACGGGCCCTCCCCGCTCTCTCCCCGTTTTTTTTTTGTTTTTTTTTGCAAGAATTAGTCGCCGCGATTGCAAAAAATAATAATAATAAAAAAAATCAAAATGCTTTGCAAAGATTCCGCGTGGGAGAGTGGAAGAAGGTCCCGGGGCAGTCACGTAAACGCGTGTCAGGCGCCTGGTTCCCAGTGCCAAGGATGGTTTCTCCCCCACTCGAGCATAGAAATACCCTAGAAAAATGGGATTTCTGTTCCGTTTCAAGCACATTAAAAAAGCCCGCCAACTGGTTCCACTGGGGCTTGAACCCAGGACCTTCTGCGTGTAAAGCAGACGTGATAACCACTACACTATGGAACCCGTCGTAAAAAGAATTTCCCTGGATATGAGGAATACAGACGATAGACTTGCGTAGATAAATGCAGAAACCAGACGAGGAGCTAAAGTTAAACGCGGGGCTTTCTGCTTGAGAAAACAAAACCCCCCCTCTCCCTCCCCCCAAAAAGAATTATGGCTTCATTTGGGCAAAACGGGGCGACCTCCCCCCCAAACGCGTTCCAAGCAAAGGCGCGGAAGCACTTTGCAACCATTCCCACATGACAAAGAAACATGCGGAAGCAACAGAAACGTCGGAGACGAGGTGGCCGAGTGGTTAAGGCGATGGACTGCTAATCCATTGTGCTCTGCACGCGTGGGTTCGAATCCCACCTTCGTCGACTGAGTTTTATTTCCTTTTTTTTTTTTTTTTTTTAACAAAACAACCCAAACGCCCCAAAGGCCCTTCCACGCTCCTTTCCCCTCCCCGCCCCCCGCTCCCCGCCACCCCAGCCGCAAAAAGTCGGTGCTCTCACGTTCAACACGCGTGGCTCGACAGATCGGCTTTGCAGATCTACAAGCCTCGCGGCCCCCTTTCCCCCCACCCCAACCAACAGCGAATCCACCTAACACGCATCTCCGCCTCCCGTGGCTTCACACGTTCCCTTCCTCCCCCCCCCCCCCCCCCCGCGGCGTCCCCTCCTGTCCCTTCCCCCCCCCCCCCCCCATGGGTGGCTTTACCTGTCGTGTGAATGCCGCCCAGCTTCTTTGCCAGCTTCCCAGATGGGCTCCCAGTGTAGATTCTATCAGTGGGAATGCGTGAGAAGAGAGATTAAGTGGTTTTATTTTTTTAACGCCAACCCTATGTCTAAAAGGATGATCAGTGCATATATATATACATACATATACATACATATATATATATACATACATATACATATATATACATATATATATATATATATACATATACATATATACACAGTGAGGTGGTCACTGACCTCGAGCCAGACATCCTAGAATGTGAAGTGAAGTGGGCCTTAGAAAAACTGAGCAACAACAAAGCTAGTGGAGGTGACAGTATTCCAGCTGAGCTATTCAAAATCTTAAATGACAATGCAGTAAAAGTGCTACACTCAATTTGCCAGCAAATTTGGAAAACTCAACAGTGGCCACAGGATTGGAAAAGATCAGTTTACATTCCAATTCCAAAGAAAGGCAGTGCCAAAAAATGTTCAAACTATCGCACCATTGCACTCATTTCTCATGCTAGTAAAGTCATGCTTAAAATCCTACAAGCTAGACTTCAGCAGTATGTGGATCGAGAACTACCAGAAGTACAGGCAGGATTTCGAAGAGGCAGAGGAACTAGAGATCAAATTGCCAACATACGCTGGATCATGGAGAAAGCTAGGGAGTTCCAGAAAAACATCTACTTCTGCTTCATTGACTATGCTAAAGCCTTTGATTGTGTGGATCATAACAAACTGTGGCAAGTTCTTAAAGAAATGGGAGTACCAGACCATCTTATTTGTCTTTTGAGAAACCTATATGCGGGTCAAGAAGCAACAGTGAGAACTGGACACGGAACCACTGATTGGTTTAAAATTGGGAAAGGAGTCCGGCAAGGCTGTATACTGTTGCCCTGCCTATTTAACTTATATGCAGAGCACATCATGAGAAAGGCTGGACTAGATGAATCAAAAGCTGGAATTAAGATTGCCAGAAGAATATCAACAACCTTAGATACGCAGATGACACCACTCTAATGGCAGAAAGTGAAGAAGAACTAAAGAGCCTCTTGTTGCGGGTGAAGAAGGAGAGTGCAAAACTTGGGTTGAAACTTAACATTAAGAAAACCAAGATCATGGCATCTGGCCCTCTCAATTCCTGGCAAATAGATGGGGAAGAAATGGAGGTAGTGACAGATTTTATTTTCCTGGGCTCCAAGATCACTGCAGATGGGGACTGTAGCCAAGAAATTAAAAGACGCTTGCTCCTCGGGAGGAAAGCCATGGCAAATCTAGACAGCACACTAAAAAGCAGAGACATCACCCTGTCAACAAAAGTACGTATAGTCAAGGCTATGGTCTTCCCAGTTGCAATGAATGGCAGTGAAAGTTGGACCATAAGAAAGGCTGAGCGCCAAAGAATTGAGGCCTTTGAACTATGGTGCTGGAGAAAACTCCTGCGAGTCCCTTGGACTGCAAGGCGATCAAACCGGTCAGTCCTAGAGGAGATCAATCCTGACTGCTCTTTAGAAGGCCAGATCCTGAAGCTAAAACTCAAATCCTTTGGCCACCTAATGAGAAAGAAGGACTCACTGGAGAAGAGCCTAATGCTGGGAAAGATCGAGGGCAATAGAAGAAGAGGACGACAGAGAATGAGGTGGCTGGATGGAGTCACTGAAGCAGTAGGCGTGAGCTTGGATGGACTCCAGAGGATGGTAGAGGACAGGAAGGCCTGGAGGAATGTTGTACATAGGGTCACGATGGGTCGGACACGACTTCGCAGTTAACAACAACAACACATATATACGCACACACACACACATATATATATATATATGTCAGCATTTGAAGGATTATGTTACTATTCATACCAAAGGAATAAAGAGGAATAAGAATAACAAGAGACAGGAAGCGAAAGAAAATGGAGGACTTGGACTGCCGGATTGGATGCTATATTACCAAGCAACTATATTAACATGGATAAAAGACAGATATTGCTGAAAACAGATGAAAAATTGATTTAAAAAAAACATTATAAATATTGGCTAAGCTTAAGAGGTTTTCCCAGTTGCAATGTACGGCTGTGAAAGTTGAACCATAAGAAAGGCGGAGCGCCAAAGAATTGAGGCCTTTGAACTCTGGTGCTGGAGAAGACTCCTGTGAGTCCCTCGGCCTGCAAGGCGATCAAACCGGTCAGTCCTAGAGGAGATCAACCCTGACTGCTCTTTAGAAGGCCAGATCCTGAAGCTGAAACTCAAATACTTTGGCCACCTAATGAAAAAGAAGGAGTCACTGGAGAAGAGCCTAATGCTGGGAAAGATTGAGGGCAAGAGAAGAAGGAGACGACAGAGAACGAGGTGGCTGGATGGAGTCACTGAAACAGGAGGCGTGAGCCTAAATGGACTCCAGAAGATGGTAGAGGACAGGAAGGCCTGGAGGAACGTCGTCCATGGGGTCGCGATGGGTCGGACACGACTTCGCAGCTAACAACAACAACAAAGCTTAAAGGTGGAAGAGGAACAAATAAAAGAAGCAACGATAATATGGGCAAAGAACTTTGGATATAATATAGAATTAGAAAAGTGGCAAAGCTTATGGGGAAAAAACTTTAAAATAACAAAAATGGCAATACATAAAGAAAACTTATACAAAATGTTTTATAGATGGCATTTAACACTGGTGAGATTAGCAAAAATGTTTCAAAATATGTCTAATAAGTGTTGGAAATGTAAACAGCAACCAGGTACTTCTTATCAATATCTGGTGGACATACCCTAAAGCTAAAAGATTTTGGTCAAGAATACACATATGGTTAGAGAAAATGATTCAAAAATCTATAGACTATAAGCCAGATTTGTTTTTTGTTAGGCATAAAGTAGGAAACTATGAGAAAGGATGTACGTATATACTTAATTTTACACGTATTAACTGCAGCAAGAATAGTATTCGCTCAATATTGGAAAAATGAAAAACTACCAATGGAAAATCTTAAGATTGTGCAGATGTGGACAGATTGACATTGAAGATTGTAGAGATGGAGGTCAAGGATATGAAGGGACCGTGGGCAGTTAGTATCCTGTTATCCACATGTCCATGAGCTCATTCCAATTAGCACTGCCAAGGACTGCCAGGAACCAGCTAGATATGAGAGACTCTGCCCTGGCTGGGATGTTTCAGATGTTCTCTAAGATTGACTAGTGAGTACACCAATAAACAATGCTTTTGCTGTGCGTTATTTCCTGCTTGTTAAAACTGTATAAATACAATAAACTCTGCGTAGGCAGACAGACATTTTGGGACACCCTGAATCCGACAGAAGATAAAAGAGAAAGAAGATTCAGTATATTTTAGAACATGGGACAATTTTTATCAATGGCAAGAAAAATGAGTTAGAGAGAAAGGAACGTGATATGTACTATGTAACATTCAATATGAATTAGTAAGAAGAGAACTATCGGGTGAAGTGAAGATGCAAGAAACATATTAGCACTAGCCCATTGATTAGGAAAATATAGAAAACTAATCATTACTGATCGTTTTTTAAACACATCAATCCAGACAATACGCTGTTTGCTAAATAGTAAAGAATGTTATTTTATAAAAATTATATATATATATATATGTTGTTGTTGTTGTTAACTGCGAAGTCGTGTCCGACCCATCGCGACCCCATGGACAACATTCCTCCAGGCCATCCTGTCCTCTACCATCTTCTGGAGTCCATCTAAGCTCATGCCTACTGCTTCAGTGACTCCATCCAGCCACCTCATTCTCTGTCGTCCCCTTCTTCTCTTGCCCTCAATCTTTAAAAGCAATAGGCTCTTCTCCAATGAGTCCTTCTTTCTCATTAGGTGGCCAAAGTATTTGAGTTTTAGCTTCAGGATCTGGCCTTCTAAAGAGCAGTCAGGATAGATCTCCTCTAGGACTGACCGGTTTGATCGCCTTGCAGTCCAAGGGACTCGCAGGAGTCTTCTCCAGCACCATAGTTTAAAGGCCTCAATTCTTTGGCGCTCAGCCTTTTTTATGGTCCAACTTTCACTGCCATACATTGCAACTGGGAAGACCATAGCCTTGACTATACGCACTTTTGTTGACAGGGTGATGTCTCTGCTTTTTAGTGTGCTGTCTAGATTTGCCATGGCTTTCCTCCCAAGGAGCAAGCGTCTTTTAATTTCTTGGCTACAGTCCCCATCTGCAGTAATCTTGGAGCCCAGGAAAATAAAATCTGTCACTACCTCCATTTCTTCCCCATCTATTTACCAGACAATATGCTGTAGGCATTTTTAAGTACATAATTCAGAATAACAGAGCTGGGACTTTAGAGGTCTTCTAGACCAGGGCTTTTCAACCAGGGGTACGGGTACCACCTGTGGTACATTGGCACCTGGCAGGTGGTACCTGACCATCCCAGAAAAGTGGTAGCGGGGGAGGGGAATGAGCTGAACCGTTGGCAGTACCGCACAAGCGTGAGCGAGAGACAGCTGGAGCTGCAGGGCTGTC
>JAKJMR010000724.1:112641-117641 GCA_024449315.1 Daboia siamensis
AAAAAAACTTGCATTATTGAAAAACGCGCTTTATTGCTTAAGTCACCGGATTGGTGACTAGGCTTCTTGAAAGGAATTGAACTGCATTAAAAAAAAACCTGTCCACTAACAATAGCTACTTTGAAAAGCCCGCCAAGTAGGGGATTGGCTAATCAAGCCATCAGCACCATCCAAACAGCAACTTTCTTTTAGTTTGAAATTGCCGCCATGGCCAGAGCTTTTTATGCATCAGATACGTGGTGTGTTTCACTTTCCTTGTTTTTTTAAAAGTTACTGTTTACAAACTGAACACTCAATCAATAACTGTACAATTCTATCGTTTATTCTTTTAACAATGCAGGGCAATCCGAAGGTATTTTCTCGGTGCTATCGAAATTGGGTTTCAAAAATTGCCTTGGGCTCCTGGACTTGATGGAATGGGACATAATCTTATGCAGAAGTGACTTGGGAGGCCGGTGTGTGGTGTAGTTGGCTCACATGGTGTGGTAGGATGGTTTGTTGTCACTGTGTTGGGGGGAGAGAGTAGAGGGGGTGGGGGAGGCTCAGCTAATCTCAATGTACACATGTACTTTTGACAATAAAGGTTTATTTTTTATCCCGGAGGTTTTTTTTTCCCCAGCAGGCCAATGGTCTCCCTTGAACATTCTTTTAAAACATTTCACTTCTCATGCAAGAAGCTTCTTCCGTTGAATTGAAGGAGCTGAATTGAAGGAGCTTTTCGCATGAATTTTTTTTTTTAAACAAGTCCTGTTGTCTTCTAGAAAAAGCACCTTTGGGGACAGAACCCTGACCTGGAGATTTGAAAATCTCCAGACTTGATGGAACGGATCTAGTTTAGATCTATTCGCCTGGATTGCTAGGCTAACGTCTACTTTTCGTGCTTTTTACATGTATCGGGTAGCCTTAACGCTTCCGGGGAGGAAGCTAAGGGCATCTCAGGATATTGTTTCGCTTAAGCCAAGTTGATCCAGCTCTTCCCAGGGAAAGGTGGGTGGCTCTTAAAAGAGCCTTTGGGTGTCGTTCCGGGCGGCGGCGAGCGCGGGCGGGCTTCACTTCCCTTTGGCCTTGTGGCTCTCGGTCTTCTTGGGCAGCAGGACGGCCTGGATGTTGGGCAAGACGCCCCCCTGGGCGATGGTGACCTTGCCCAGCAGCTTGTTCAGCTCCTCGTCGTTGCGGATGGCCAGCTGCAAGTGGCGCGGGATGATGCGCGTCTTCTTGTTGTCCCGGGCCGCGTTGCCCGCCAGCTCCAGGATTTCCGCCGTCAGGTACTCCAGCACGGCGGCCAGGTAGACGGGCGCCCCGGCCCCGACGCGCTCCGCGTAGTTGCCCTTGCGCAGCAGCCGATGCACGCGGCCCACGGGGAACTGCAGCCCGGCGCGGGAAGAGCGAGTCTTGGCCTTCGCCCTGGCTTTGCCGCCTTGCTTGCCGCGTCCGGACATGTTAGGTTCAAGAGTAGCAGCGGCTAAAAAGAAAAAACTCGTTCGGAGGATAATGCTTTCAGTCGGCGCCTTGTGCCTCCTTTTATTCACTCGAAGGGCTTGCAAACGCGCATTCCTATTGGTTGGTTTCTGCCGAGGTTTCTTCGGCGTCCAATGAAAACAAAAACACACAACTGTTTTTGACCGCCCAATAGAGAAGAGGCGCCTTATGCCATCCAATAGAAATCGGGTTCTCGTGAATTGGGTCCTTTGCGTAGTAAATGTGGGGGAAGTGGGTGGAGCTCTTCTTCTCAGCCAATGAGAAGTGGAGCTTTTCAGCACCTTCATTTGCGTACGGGCTCTATAAATAGGGGGGCAGGAAGAGTGTCTTCTCCAGAGCTCCTTTCTTTTCTTTTGTTGGGTTGCTTTGTCTGGTTTCTGATTTCATCATGCCCGAGCCGGCTAAATCTGCTCCCGCGCCCAAGAAGGGCTCCAAGAAAGCCGTGACTAAGACGCAGAAGAAAGGCGACAAGAAGCGCAAGAAGAGCCGGAAGGAGAGCTACTCCATCTACGTCTACAAGGTGCTCAAGCAGGTCCACCCGGACACCGGCATCTCCTCCAAGGCCATGAGCATCATGAACTCCTTCGTCAACGACATCTTCGAGCGCATCGCTGGGGAGGCCTCCCGCCTGGCCCACTACAACAAGCGCTCCACCATCACCTCCCGCGAGATCCAGACGGCCGTGCGCCTCCTCCTGCCCGGCGAGCTGGCCAAGCACGCCGTCTCCGAGGGCACCAAGGCCGTCACTAAGTACACCAGCTCCAAGTAAAACGGCGCAGGTTTCCTTCATCCGGACCCAAAGGCTCTTTTAAGAGCCACCTAACTTCTCAAAAAAAAGAGCTGTAGCAGCTGGCCGCTTTGCAAAAGACTAAATTGACTTTTTTTCCCTTAAGGTTTGACCTAAGGAAGTTACAGATCAGTAATGTGTTGAAACTACTGGGGGGGGGGGGTGCTTTAGATTCTTTTTTTAAGACCTGTAAGAGGTGTTTTTTTTTTTTTGTAAGGAAAAAAAATTGGGTGAGAATGGATGGAAACTCGTCAAGGAGAGAAGCAACCTAGAACTAAGGAGAAACTTCTTGACAACAATTTCAGTGTAGATCATCTTTTTTTATTACTATATTCTGGGTGTTGCAAAATTCTGCATAATTATCCTCCATACTTAAGGATAACTTTTCTTGACTGCCATAGAGCTATATTAACATAGAATCTTACCAACTGCAGGAAATCTGTTGGTTGGCCCACTTGATAATGGTGCAAACCAGTAGTAGTAGTATTTTAAAATATACAGTTAAAAGACTATAATGAAAATATGACAGGTAATAAAAAAGTATAAACATGTATGGGAAGTTGACCACTGAATGTCAAATAACAACAAGATGGAAACTAACCGAAGAGAGAAGCAACCTAGAACTAAGGAGAAATTTCATGACAGTTCGAACAAATAATCCGTGGAACAAGCTGCCTCCAGAAGCGGTGAATGCTCCCAACACTGGAAGTTTTTAAGAAGAGACTGGACAGCCATTTGTCTGAAATGGTATAAGGTTTCCTGCCTGAGCAGGGGGTTGGACTAGATGACCTCCAAGGTCCCTTCCCACTTATTAATTTATTTTTGTTTTTAATTCCATTTATATCCCGCCCTTCTCCGAAGACTCAGGGCGGCTTACAAGCTTAGCAGTAGCCTTCATTCTATGTAGATGCCTGTTTATTAGGGCTTTCACACACACATCCCAAGCGGCATTGTAATAAGTCAGCTTATTGCCCCCCAACAATCTGGGTCCTCATTTTATCTACCTGGGAAGGATGGAAGGCTGAGTCAACCTTGAGCCTGGTGGGACTCGAACCTGCACTAATTGCAGGCAGCTGGTGTTACTTAAGGAGGTATTAGATTAATAATGCATAAGTTGCAGAATTTGCAACTTCCTCTAGTGCTCGGCATGGACTATTATTCAGAGGCCCAGGTTCCTGCATAAAAAAGTATAAATTCTTATTAATTCTTATTAATGAATTTGCTGATAAATATATTTTTGTGGCTGCCTGACTGAGGAGGGGAAGCTTCGGTCCTGGTTTTGTTACGTCCTAAGCCAGCATTCCCCAAGCCCTGGTCTGTGGAATGCCAGCAACTGGTCTGCGCAAACCAGGAAAGCCCCATCCATGGGATGCAGGTAGCATACAAACCCGTGCACTTTCCAGTTCACGGAAAAACTTTTTTCCTCGGATGCCCAAAAGGTGGGGGGACCTCTGTCCTAAGCAATGTTATTTGGATTTCTCCCTATGCTAAAAAAAAACCCAAAAACACACCTTGGCCAAATGAAGTTCATGCACCCTTTACAAATTTAACTCCTTACACTTCAGCATCATCCTGTGTGAATTCTAAATACAATGATGGTAGATAGGATTTACATGAAGAAGGAACAGTGTCCCAAATGGCCTGGTTAGCTCAGTTGCTGGACGTATAAAGGGCCACAACAGTCTGCTGTTTTTACCTCTTTTGGCCCCTTTCCCACGCTGCCACTTGGAACACGCTGTCTGATTAAAAAATTTTTTTTAAGTACCCTCCCTAAGATATGACTACAAGAATACAGAAAAAGCTCAGCCTCAAAGTTGGAAGTTCTTGTAAATCTCTCTAAAAACTTATTGAATACGAAGATAAGAAAACAGGTTAAGAAAAATCTAAAAAAAAAAAGCCACACTAAAAATTAAAGAGAAGGGGAGGAAGAAAAAGATAAACTCAAAAAAAAAAAATGATTTCCTTTTAAACGAAACCAGTTTGGCCTAGTGATTAAGGCACCAGGCTAGCATACAGCATAGTCCTGACCTAAGGCATGAAAGTGGCTAAGTGACTTTGGGCCAATCACCCTGTCAGCCCAACCCACCTCACAGGGTTGTTGTGTGGAAAATAGGGTAAACAAGGAACATTAGAGATGTTTGTTGCCTTGGAGTTATTTATAAAAATAACGAGAGTGAAATAAAAAATATTTGTATGCATATCTATTTGGAGAGATGGAAAGGAAGAAGAGAGGGAAATTGTATTTTATGTATTTTAATGTATTTTATATCACGTTAACATACATAAAAACCTTCCCTACCATTTCAGTCAAAGAGAAAAAAATCTCTTCATCCCAGATCTTTTTATCTATTAGCAAACAATAAAGTCTTCTCATTCAATTTTGATTGGCAAAAAGTCCACTAAGAAAATTGTTTTAAATCTCCAAGGGGAATAACTTTAGCTTTTATAGGAAGTTTGGAGAAAATTCAGAGAAGAGCAACTAAGATGATCAAAGGCCTTGTGGTGGTCTCTCATGGAAAAAAAAAAGACAAAAGTCTTTCCTGCCTCGGGATGAGAGCCCAGAGCAATGTCCGAAGCTCTCTTTTATTTATAAGGGAAAAAAAACTCATCGGATTGAGCTTGTGTATAACAAAAAATCCCACTTCCCATTGGCTCTGAATCTGCAAGATACTCCCCTGGCTTGGTTATGTATTTTAATAGCCAACAATTAGCTGATTCACCTTGTGCTGAACAG
>JAKJMR010000724.1:122641-124742 GCA_024449315.1 Daboia siamensis
GGGGACAACCATGACCTAGATGACTGAGAATCTCCATACACATTTTAAAAGAAAATCAGGAATTATATCTTTTATATGATGTCTTTTTGAAACTGAACATTAAGAAAACCAAGATCATGGCATCAGGCCCTCTTCAATTCCTGGCAAATAGATGGGGAAGAAATGGAGGTAGTGACATATTTTATTTTCCTGGGCTCCAATATCACTGCAGATGGGGACTGTAGTCAAGAAATTAAAAGACGCTTGCTCCTGGGGAGGAAAGCCATGGCAAATCTAGACAGCACACTAAAAAGCAGAGACATCACCCTGTCAACAAAAGTGCGTATAGTCAAGGCTATGGACTTCCCAGTTGCAATGTATGGCAGTGAAATTTGGACCATAAAAAAGGCCGAGCGCCAAAGAATTGAGGCGTTTGAACTATGGTGCTGGAGAAGACTCCTGTGAGTCCCTCGGACTGCAAGGCGATCAAACCGGTCGGTCCTAGAGGACATCAACCCTGACTGCTCTTTGGAAGGCCAGATCCTGAAGCTAAAACTCAAATACTTTGGCCATCTAAAGAGAAGGAAGGACTCACTGGAGAAGAGCCTAATGCTGGGAAAGATTGAGGGCAAGAGAAGAAGGGGATGACAGAGAATGAGGTGGCTGGATGGAGTCACTGAAGCAGTAGGCGTGAGCCTAAATGGACTCCAGAAGATGGTTGAGGACAGGAAGGCCTGGAGGAACGTTGTCCATAGGGTTGCGATGGGTCGGACACGACTTCACAACGAACAACAACAACAACAACAAAATATGATGTCTTTATATTCTATTCAGCTGCAATTTGATCTCCTCTCACTGAAGAAACCTCTGGATACGGTAAGAGTGTATTCATGCCAACAGATTCTAGAAATACCTTCCCACAGACCAATAGGTTTGGCTAATTTTAACCCTTTTGCTGTCTTGGCTTGGCCTGTTCCACAAATTCAGCCCGTTAGTTTAGTTTCTACGATTGACCACGGTCTATCTGATCATGGATGAATTCTGAATCCTAATCCGTGCTGAGATGTCAATATACTGAACGAATTCAGAGAACGATTCATTGTAGGGGGGAAAAAAAATATGTGTGAATTTAAGATTTGATCCTAAGACCTTATTGACTTGCCTCAAAGGGTGAAAGGAGAAATTTGTCTTTGCCTTTGTTGTTAAAAACTTCTTTCCAAAATTCCAAACAGAATAATATTTTTATTTGGTCATCGAAAGGTCTCCAAAAAGCAATGTATTTTTCTTGTGGACTAGCAGCTGGACAGTTTTTACCCTGCTTAAAAAAAGACAATTCCATAGCTCCTTCCTCGTTAGTATAGTGGTAAGTATCCCCGCCTGTCACGCGGGAGACCGGGGTTCGATTCCCCGACGGGGAGGCTGTAATTTTTTTGTGTGTGTGCTGGTGATTTCACCTTTCTGCCAGAGGAGTGAAAAGCAGGAAAGATGCAATAATTCTTATTTTTGTTAAAAAATCCCTATTTATTTCATGGTCTAAATAGGGTACTTTATAGTGAAGTTTTGCTCATGATTGCTGACTTAAAACCCTTTTGGGGGGAGAGTCCTTGTTACTCTCTGAGCTTGGTTGTTTCCTTATATATAGACCTTTCATTATCCAAACTAGGTAACATCATCAGTCCTAGTGCACTATATAGTACACAGCACACTAAGCAACGACGATGTTATTAGCTTGGGTCCTGAAATGTCTGCAAGAAAGCAGCTAAGTCACAGGGGTCTTCCAACTCGGCCCTTTTATGACTCATGGACTTCAACTCCCAGAATTCCTCAGCCAAGCATGCTGGCTGAGGAATTCTGGGAGTTGAAGTCCATGAGTCATAAAAGGGCCGAGTTTGAAGACTCCTGAGCTAAGATCACAATGCACCAAGGAGTCCTCATTTCAACCCTGAGCTGCAAATATTTTCCTTTAATTGCTAAAACACCATTTTTTTTTATTTTTTTATTTTTGTTTTTGTAATTCCAGGAAACCACAGTTATAACTTGCAGTAGAAGCACCTTCCAGATGCCTTCTTTCTTTAAATAATAATAATAATAATAATAATAATAATAATAATAATAATAATAA
>JAKJMR010000724.1:133424-153096 GCA_024449315.1 Daboia siamensis
TTCTATTCTATTCTATTCTATTCTATTCTATTCTATTCTATTCTATTGTAAAATCTTTAGGCCATATTGACCAGTTATTGGTTGAGGAATTCAGGGAATTGAAGTCCACACATCTTAAAGTGGCTAAGGTTGAGAAACACTGCTAAACAGTAGACTCATGCCATCACCTTAAACCAATGCCAACAGCTCCTAGGGAATCAATGCATTTCTTTTGAAACTGATCCAATACAATATACTGCCCCACTTAACAATTGGACACCTGGATCTGCATTAGTTTTAGCTTCTAGTTTCAAATATAATGCATTGCGGTATAATTCAGATCGGTAGTTATTAGAATTTGGGTCACCATGAACAAGCTAACTTGATCTAGGTCAGGTTGATGCACCTGTTAAAATCTGAGGTGGCTCACGTTTTTGCTAAGAAGTCAGCCTGTTGTTTTCCTCTAACTTTTTCTTTTTCTCTAGCCCTCTTAACCATGAAAATACTTTCACTCCATATCATATTGTATACTCAGCTTGAAAGTTAAACCATACACAAATAGCGTTTTGTATCTGAGCTTCAAAACTGCTTCCTTAGAAAGTGCTCACCTGTCAACCTCACTGGGTGGGGATGGGAACTTAAAATGCACAGATTGTGGGGCCTCTTGCCTGTAAATAAAGTTAATTGATTGAAAAAGTACAGAGATAGGAAAGCCCAGTGAATGTTTTATCTTCCATTCTCCCCATTGGATATTAAAATGGCTCTGCCTTGAATTTCTAATTGTGCCTGTGCTAGCATTGTTTTAGAAAGTCCCTAAAAACGTATCATATAGGGCATTTCACACTCTAGGTATTGTACTGTACTATTTTATTATTAATAGAATAGAATATTCTTTATTGGCCAAGTGTGATTGGACACACAAGGAATTTGTTTCCGGGGCATAAGCTCTCAGTGCACATACAAACAACAAAGTGATAGGTCATACATCATAAATCAGAATTATAATCATTAATCTTCAGATACAAACAACAAGTGATAAATCATAATATACCAATAGGAAAAGGTAGTTGAAAAGATGAGAAGATGATGACAGCCTACTACATGGGTTAGACTTAAGACAGTGTTGTGGGAATTAGGTGTTATGTTTGGGTTTTATCGCATTGATTGTATTTTGTAAACTGCCAAGAGGCTGTTGAAGTGGTGGTGCATCTAATGAATTAATAAAATGAGTAAATAAATAAAATCTGAACAATTACTAGATGAAAGAATAAAGTTAACCCTTGGCCATACGGATTTTTTTGTTTTATTGTAGATAGATATGGGAACTCTAATGAAGTAACAATTGATCCTGTGTTTATGCCCATGTTTGCAGACATATTTTTTTTACACTTAAAAGATATTGCTAAGCTTGTAAGCCGCCCTGAGTCTTCGGAGAAGGGCGGGATATAAATGTAATAAAAATAAATAAATAAAATAAATATTTCTTTAATCCTTATGAATTATAACATTAGGAACATTGAGCAATCAGTAAATTTAGTAAATGATTTTTTTTAATGCTTTGCTATCCAGGCAGCTTGGAAATGTGCCATTTTTTGCTGTCCTTAAAATATATATATATATATATTCTGGCAAAAGAGGTTCTGCCCTAATGTCTTTTTAAGAAAACAAGGGAATGAAAAAAAGAACTGCGTTGGCCGGGAATCGAACCCGGGTCAACTGCTTGGAAGGCAGCTATGCTCACCACTATACCACCAACGCTTCATAGATGCTCTTTTTGGAAAACATCTTTAGATCATAAGCACTACATGCATTTTTGTATTATAAAGTGTTAAGAAGTTATCAAGACACCAGGTGGCGCTGTGGGTTCCGAAAACTGAGATTCGACGTGTCAGTAATTCGCTCTGCCAATTTACTTTTTCTCTTGCTACAAATAAATGTCAATCATATCTATCTTCACCGAATTTCCTTATTGAAGTGGCCGATCAGTTGTCAGGAGTTTGCAGTGACTGTAAGAACAAGGGTACTTGTAGTAGTAAACGAGAAGTATTGAAACATTTGTAACAACAGTATTTATTTTTTAAATCATTGACTTAGATATATTCCTTGTTTTGCCTAATAGCAAATAGCCTGCAAGATTTTACGATATGGAAAAATCAAAGGGGAAAAAAAAAAACTTTGAATGAAAGGCTTGAGTTTTAGTTGACAAAAGTTGCCATTTCTTAGTTTTTTTTTAATTTAGTGTTTCTCAAACTCAGCAACATTACCATGTATGCAGTTCGGCTCCCACAATTTCCCCAACTTGATGTGTTGGAGTCCCCACAACATAAAGTTGTTGGTGTTGAGAGACATTGTTTCATTCCATGTTGTTCGCATCTAGTGACTTTCATTCAGCACGGAAAAAGCCGAGCACTTGGGTCACTTTTGATACGTGGATAGGAGACCACCAGGAAATCACAGGGTTTCAGGTTTGATTGAAAATTAGGAAAAGCACCCCAGAGAAGACAGCCAACCTTCCCTTTGTGCATGAAAGTGAGCACAATTTAAGAAGGGTCTCTGTCTCTCTGGCTACGTTTTATTGTTTTAGATCCTTCGAGAATGTCAAACACTTTTCTTAAAACCTCATCTTGCCTTGGAGAATAAAAGTATAATAACAATGGAATTATTTTATTTTCGGGCTAAGGTAAGGGAACCCAAATGTCCTTTTCAATATATGTAATATGCGTTATGTAGGGATAGTAGTCCAACAAGGAGAAGGACAAGGAGTAATCTGACAGCAGCCTTGTAGTACTTGAGGAGTTGTCACAGTGATGAGGAGTTTGATCTGTTCTCCAAAGCTCCTGAAGGCAGGAAAAGAAGCACAACGGAGATGTGTAATCAAGGAGAGAAGCAACCTAGAACTGAGGAGAAATTTCCTGACAGTCAGAACAATCAATCAGTGGAACCAGTGTATCTAAAAGTTAAGTAGTATACTATTTTCTTATTTCTTTTTCTTCTCTCTTTTTTAAAAGATATTTTATTTATTTAATTGAATTTCTATACCGTCCTTCTCCCGAAGGACTCAGGGCGGTGTACAGGGCAATAAAAGCACTACAGACAAAAGTTAAAAATAAGAATAAATTAATTAAGCCCTAACAATAAATAATTAAAAATACCCCAAACCCTTAAACCAGGCCGGTCTGTTCAAATAAATAGGTTTTCAGATCACGGCGGAAAGAGCGAAGGTCGGGAGCCATCCGGAGCTCAACCGGTAATTGATTCCAATTAATTCAAAATTTAAATTTAAAAGTGTCGGGATGGCCTGTGTGAGGAAAAAGACTTAAATACTTTAAGTGAAATTAATTCTGAGAAAATCTTAACCAGTAAGAATGTTTTGAGTATTGTGCAGAAAACAAATTTAAATAAGCCTTTTGTAAACAGGATCTATGACAAGGCAATGAAGATGATCAGTTAGAGAAGAAGCTTTATATCGATGTGGTTATTATTTGCAGAAATATTAGAAAAATGTCTATATTTAATTGTTATTTATCCAAATAATACAAATTGTATTAATTCAAGGTTGGCAAAAGAGAATATTATTGGAAGAACAGAAAATCAAGCAAAGCTATTATGTGGACCATAGAATTATACAAACTACTTGTTATTGATTGCTTTTTAAATATAAACCCCAACATGCTGTTTACCAAATATTAAGGTGATTATGTTAAAAAAAATCTATAAAATATTTTTTTTAAAAAAAATAAAAGTTGTGATTGCTCCATCACCTGGGGTTTTCAAGAGGATACTAGACAGTCTCTTGTCTGGAATAGTATAATGTCTCCTGCTTGAACAGGGGGTTGGACTAGATGACCTCTGAGGTCCCTTCCAACCCCATTGCAGGTAGTCCGTGACTTACAACAGTGACCACTTTAGGGACCATTGAACTAGACTGAAAAGTGACTTATGACCATTTTTCACAGTTATAACTTTTACAGCATCCCCACAATCATGTGATCAAAATTTAAATGTTGGCAGCTGGTTCATGTTTCTGACTGTTGCCGTGTTCCAGGGACATGTGATCCCCTTTTGCAACCTTCTGACAAGCTAAGTCCAGGGGGATTCCAGATTCACTTAAAAACCAGGTTACTAAATTAACAACTGCAGGGATCCACTTAACAACTCTGGCAGGAAAGGTGGTAAAATGGGCCAAAACTCACTTAACAAATGTCTCACTTAACAACGGAACTTTTGGGCTCCATTATGGGTTGTACGCCATAATGACTGTTTGTTTTCTATGTTCGACGTTTTCTAATTATTTCCAGATAAGAGAACCAAACGACGAAGGGAAGCAGAAGGAGGTGAACATTTCGAGACTCTGAAGTGAAGCCATTTTACTTCGTTAATTTAATCCTGTCAGAAGCATCGTTGTTAAAAATCGCTTTTACAAGCTCTTAAGAACCTGTCACTTGAATCTATGGGCTGCCTGCCCAAACAAGCAATTTATTGGCTTCAGCATTATTCAGCTTATGTCTCAAAGGAGACAGCCTCTGCCAGCTGGCTCATTGGTCTAGGGGTATGATTCTCGCTTTGGGTGCGAGAGGTCCCGGGTTCAAGTCCCGGACGAGCCCTTCTTTTGACTGCACCTATCTCTCTTTTCAAGTACCCTGAGGAGACAGTGTTTATATTATATTTCAGGACAATGACAGCTGGACCAAGCTTTGAAATAACTGATTCCTGAGTCCTATCCAGCCTTAAAAGGGTCAGTACTGTGGAAAAGATCTACTGTTATAATTTTTTATAAATTGCGTTAGAAACGTCGAATGAGGAATCCTATTAAATTAACCTAAGCTCTAACAAAGTCACCGCTCAGTGAGAGAAAGTTACAAATAGCTGACAGGAGCCTCAGGAGAAAAAAAAACCTCAGGAAAAAAGCCAACAAGCCATAATAGAAAAGAAATCCTGTCACTTCAGAAGCGAACCTAAGAATTAATTAAACGCTTGTTGTAAATTGTAAAAACAAACAAGCGAGCACGCAAAACTTAATTTGCACTGTGTAGACATCATTACAACGCTTCTAGTTTCAAGGAAAAGATTAGATCATTGCTTGATTTAATCAACTTTTTTTTTCCAGGTTAATAAGAAATGCTTAGGGGGAAAAAAATAAACCAGGAAACCCAATTAAAGAAACTGATTTAGAATACTATTAATATTGTTGCTAGAGTGTTTTCTGTTGTGTAGTCTGCCTTCCATGGGCTTCAACCCTGGCAATAAACTTCCTCCTCTTTGAGTACAGTTGGTCCTCACCGTACGACCACAATTGAGCCCAAAATTTATGTTGCTAAGTGAGGCATTTGTTAAGTGTGTTTTGCCCCATTTTAGTTGTTAAGTGAATTGTTGCAATTGTTCAGTTAGTCACAATGGTTATTAAATGAGTCTGGTTCCCCGATTAACTTTGCTTGGCAGAAGGTTGTCACATGACCCTGGGATACGGCAACCATCATAAATATGAGTCAGCTGCCGAGCATCTGAATTTTGATCACATGACTGTATGGATGCTTGCAATGGTCATAAGGGTGAAAAATGCTCAAAAGTCACTGTTTTCAGTGATGTAACTTTTTTAAAAAAATAGATATTTTATTAAGTTTTTAATAACTGGGTTCACATATTTAACATTAATAGTAATACAACTTCCATTTCTACTCTCTATTCCGTTTTTCTAGCCATTTATAAAAATTGTTCCATGTTTGAAAATATTCTGTAACTTCTTTCCCTTTCATTTCCATTTCCGCACAATCCAAAATTTTCCTAATTGTATCTTCTTCTGAGGGGGTTTCTTCATTTTTCCAATATTGTGTAAATATAATTCTCGCTGCTGTTAATACATGTGATATTAAATATATACATTTTTCTCATAGTTCTCTCTGTAATTATACCTAGAAGCAGTGCTTTTTTTTGTAAAAGAAAAAGGTGCCAGAACTCACACATGTCATACAACCCGCCTTGCCTACCCTACAAGGTTCCATCCAAAAAAGGTGCCGGAACTCCGTTCTGAGCGTTCTATGACACAAAAAGCCCTGCCTAGAAGAAATAGCTTAAAATCTACATGTTTTCTTAACATTTTCTGTAACCACATGTGTATTTTTGACCAATTTTTTTTTTCCTTTAGGGCATGTCCACCAAAGGTGACAGTACGTGCCTGGCTTTTGCCTACATTTCCAACAGTTACTAGATACGTTTTTAAACATTTTTGCTAATCTTGCAGGTGGTAAATGCCATCTACTGTATAAGACATTTTATATAGATTTTCTTTCTAAGTAACTGCCCTTGTTATTTTACAGTTTGTTTCCCAGAAATTTTGTCATTTTTCTAATTCTACATTGTGCCCAAAGTTTTTTGCCCAAGTTATCACTGTTTCTTTAACTTGTTCATCTTCCATCTTCAGGTTTAACAAAACTTTATCGAGTTTTTTAATCAGTTTTTCATCTGAAGACAATAGTGCCTGGTCAAACACTGTTTGATCTTTATAAACACCGTATATTTTAGCAACTTTTTTGTATCTCATTTGCATCTGCAAGTGTGGCCACCACGATAGCTCAATGCACTGTTCTTCCAGTTCTTGCATAGTTTGTAATTTCCCATCCGTATTCAGAATGTCTCTCTATGTCACAAGTTTCTCATAGTTGATTAAATTTGGGTGCACAAACGCTTCCATTGTCGAGATCCATCCTGGCGTTTGCATGTAAATTTTCATTTTTATCTTTTCCCATGTCAGAAGCAAAGCATTTCTTGTATAGTGATTTTGACAATACTTACGGATTTTGTTCTTCCCATACTATAGAAAAGCATGCCCTCTAGATATATTAGTCTTATGTGTCTAAGGGTTATCCACTCTTTTAACCATGTTAATACAGCTGCTTGCTAGTACAGAACCTAGTCTGTGAGCCCAAATCCTCCATTTTCTTTTCCTTCTTGTAGCAATTTCAGTCTGATTCTGACGTTGTAACTTTGAACGGTCACTAAATGGAATGCGGTGGAATATAATTGGGTATCTGTAGTTTAACGAAGAGAAGGGTGAGGGGTGACATGATAGCAGTGTCCCAATATCTTAGGGGTTCCCACAAAGAAGAGGGATACCCTGGACGGTATCTCTTTACTCTCCTACCATCCGGTAGGAGATATAGAAATATAGCCAGCCGTACCAACAGGCTGAAAAATAGCTTTTATCCGTGGGCTGTTAGGCTTTTAAATGGGACATAATCTTATGCAGAATTGACTTGGGAGGCCGGTGTGTGGTGTAGTTGGTTCACATGGTGTGGTAGGATGGAGGGTTTGTTCTCACTGTGTGTTGGGGGGAGAGAGCATGGGGTGGGGGAGGCTCAGCTAATTTCAATGTACACGTGTTGTACTTTGACAATAAAGGTTTATTATTATTAAAAAAAAAAAAAAGCTATTCTCCAAAGCACCTGAAGGCAGGACAAGAAGCAACGGATGGAAACTAATCCAGGAGAGAAGCAACCTAGAATTGAGGAGAAACTTCCTGACAGAAAGAACAATTAACCAGTGGAACAACCTGCCTCCAGAAGCGGCGAATGCTCCAACACTGGAAGTTTTTTAAGGAGAGACTGGACAGCCATTTGTCTGAAATGGTATAGGGTTTCCTGCCTGAGCCAGGGGTTGGACTAGATGACCTCCAAAGTCCAACTTTAATAATAATAATAATAACAATAATAACAATAACAATAATAACAATAACAATAACAATAACAATAATAATAATAATAATAGGAGGAAGTGGAGGATGACCTGTAGCACCACCAGCGTCTTTTCCCTTCGCTGCTGAAATCCGGATCAGATTTTCCTTCCAACAATGTCTTTGTAATAAAGTTTGAGAGATGCACTGAGCCATAGAAGGGGGACCAAGCGTCGATTTTTTGAGTCAGTGGGGTCGAGAGATTATTCCGGGGAGTAAACAGAAGGAAATTAAGCAAGGCATAACCGAAACACCTTGTCTTGAAAGAGCAAATTATAGTACATCAAATTTTATTGGCAGCTGGAAGCGGGGTGGGGGGGAAGTGGGGGGAGAGCTCTGCCACTATCATTTCTCGCAGCGCTCCAGTGGCGCAACCGGTTAGCGCGCGGTACTTATACGGCAGTACTAAGCAATGCCGAGGTCGTGAGTTCGAACCTCACCTGGAGCAGGTTGTTTTTATTTCTTGGGAGAGCTTTGTAAACTCGGCCCCATAATGGGACAACACCGTACACATTCAGCTTTGGGTTCTGGCCTTTTTTTTTTTTTTTGTCGATTTAGAAAATATCAAAGCTATTAGGCAATTCCGGAGGATCACAGTTCCAGACAGTTTTCCTCTGTAAAGCAAAGCTGGAATTTCCGGAGGCTTCCTAAGAGAAAGAAAGAAAGAAAGAGAGAGAGAGAGAGAGAGAGAGAGAGAGAGAGAGAGAAAGAAAGAAAGAAAGAGGGAGGGAGAAAGAGAGAGAGAGAGAAAGAAAGAAAGAAAGAAAGAAAGAAAGAAAGAAAGAAAGAAAGAAAGAAAGAAAGAAAGAAAGAAAGAAAAAGAAAGAGGGAGAAAGAAAGAAAGAGAGAGAGAGAGAGAGAGAGAGAGAGAGAGAGAGAAAGAAAGAAAGAGGGAGGGAGAAAGAGAGAGAGAGAGAGAGAGAGCAAGGAATGAATGAATGAATGAAGGAAGGAAGGAAGGAAGGAAGGAAGGAAGGAAGGAAGAAAGAAAGAGAGAGAGAGAGAAAGAAAGAAAGAAAGAAAGAGGGAGGGAGAAAGAGAGAGAAAGAAAGAAAGAAAGAAAAAGAAAGAAAGAAAGAAAGAAAGAAAGAAAGAAAGAAAGAAAGAAAGAAAGAAAGAAAGAAAGAAAGAATCTCTATTGCTTGCCTTCTAAAATGACGGAGAATAATGGAAATATACTTTGTTTTTCCCTGTAGAGACTGAATTGGGAATTTGCCTCCTTCTAGAAACAGGTGGTATTGCAAAACTTCTAATTTTACCACCAACCACCCGGGATATATTTTCAAAATATGTCAATCCTCACCTTGCTTGGAAAACCAAAACCAAAACCCAACCCATCTATTTGCCTAGAATGCCGTGAATATTTGTATTTAAAACATGAGAATGGACTTTTACAATCTGTACTAGATTTAACTGTGTTCTCTTTTAAAGAGCAATGAGAATGTCCTACCAAAAATTTGATATATTTTTTTTTAAAAAAAAAAATATTCAAAAGGAGTGGCCCGTACGGGGATCGAACCCGCGACCTTGGCGTTATTAGCACCACGCTCTAACCAACTGAGCTAACCGGCCCGTGTTGCAATTTCCCCGTTTTAACTATGGTAGCAGAAAACATTGTCAGAAATGCAAATAGTCCTACCTCTTAGCGTGCATTTATTAAAATAGACTAGAATAGAACAACAGAGTTGGAAGGCACCTTGGAGGTCTTCTAGTCCAACCCGCTGCTCAGGCAGGAAACCCCATACTATTTCAGACAAATGGCTGTCCAGTCTTTTTGTTATGTATTGGGCTTAAGTGAGCGCTGGCATAACAGGCACCACCAGGTGGCGCTGAACCGAAACTGTTGTGGCCGGGATCAGTTTTCGGCGGGAAACAGAGGTTCACCCTGATTGGTTGGACGTGTACCTGGCCAGGTATATATAAAGGGCGCAGGTAATCCCTATTCCTCAGTACAGTCACTTCTACCCATAAAGAGCTGCTAATAAGGGATTTTTCTTAATAACTTTATCCATAGGAATTGAATGTTAAGGGATTCCATTTTTCTTATGTAAATTAAATTTATTTACGTCATAACAAAGGGGGGGGGAAACAGCACTAAAAATTGAGGCATTCACCTTTTATTCTGGATCATTTCATAAAATTCATCTTCTTTGGGGAGAAATATAAAATTCCATAAATATACTGTCTCTGCTTGTTAACTCTTGCTTCCCTATTCTATCTCTAAAGCAGCTTTTCTCAACCAGGACAATTTTAAGAGATAACGTAACCTTTTTTTGTCATTTACCGTGCCCATTTACTGTTGGGCACATTGGCACACATTAAAAATGGAATTTAGTTGCTTGCTGCCAAAGTGTACACGTAGGCAACACACAATTAAACATTCTATATACAACATAAGGTAAATTTACTTCAAATCCCAGCTGGTTGGGGGACTCTGGGAGCTGAAGTCCACACCGTTTAAAATGGCTAAGGTTCAGAAACACTTGGGCCAGAAACGACCTGGAACTTGATTTTACAAAAATAAAAGAGAAATTAAAACAAGCGCGCGCACCAGCTTCCGTGAATAGAATCCACATAAGAAGGAAGGAAAAAAAGAGAGAGAGAGAGAGAGAGACGCCAAAACACACGTGGTGGGATTCTAGGCTTCTCCTGGTTTCCTAATATTGACCAATCCGAACATTCGAACGCGGTGACAGTTCTAATTCTTTCTTTCCCAGCCAATCAGAGGGGAGCGAGATGGCTATAAAAGAACAGCCGCGAAAGTGCGCTTCCTCTCGCTCACGTTTTTGGCGAGGAAGAGCGAGGAAGCGTTGCGGGGTCGGAGGAAGGTGGCTCGCACCAAGTCGACCGGCGGGAAGGCGCCCTGCAAGCAGCTGGCCGCCAAAGCTGTGCGGAAGAGGGCGCCGGCCACGGGCGGCGTGAAGAAGCCTCACCGCTACCGGCCAGGCACCGTGGCCCCTGCGCGAGATCCACCGCTACCAGAAGTAGACGGAGCTGCTTGATCCACAAGCTGCCCTTCTAGCGGCTGGCGTGCGAGATCGCGCAGGACTTCAAGACCGACCTGCGCTTCCAGAGCTCGGCCGTGATGGCGCTGCAGGAGGCGAGCGAGGCCTTACCTGGTGGGGCTCTTGGCGCCATCCACGCCAAGCGCATCACCATCATGCCTAAGGAAGGACATCCAGCTGGCCCGCCGCATCCGCGGGGAGAGGGCGTAAGAGCCGGGCGCGTGGGCCTCGCTGCGGGGAGGCTGGAAAGTCAATTGTGCTGACGGCTCTTTTAAAGAGCTATTCGCTGCTTCCTGGAAAAGTTGCGCTCCTTCGTGGCTTCTAAATGTTAAAAAGAGTCTCTAACTCTGAAGATCGTCTAGGGCACAGGTCTGCAACCTGTGGCTCCGGAGCCACATGCGGCTCTTTCAGCCGTCTCCTGCGGCTCCCAGTCCGCTACCATGTGCACTCCAAAAAAAAAAGTGGGACTAAAAAAGTTCAATCAATCAATTCAAATATGCAGGGTAGGTGCATATCTCGCCTTGTCTCCACTCTTCAGTCAAACCCTGTTCTGCACATGCGCGCATGTGCACGCATGCGCATGCATTTTTTGCGGCTCCCAGTTTTTCCTTTTGTGAGGGAACCGGTTCCAAGTGGCTCTTTCACTGTTTCAGGTTGCTGACCCCTGGCCTAGGGAGATTCTCAGTCCCAAAAGGTGCTTTTTTCAGGAGCGCAACTGAACTTGTTTCTTTCTTTTTGAAGACGTTTCGCTTCTCCTCCGAGAAGCTTTTTTTCAACTGACTGGATGGGTTTGGGGAATGGCTTCCGTCCCTCGCCATGTAGACAGAGCTGAAGAAGCTCCTCGGAGGAGAAGCGAAACGTCTTCAAAGAAAAAAAAGGCCACTTGCCTCCTGAAAAAGCGCCGGACAACTCTGAACATCCCCGATTTTAACGCTCAAAACTCCCCGTTTTCAGTGCTGTTGCAGAATTAAGAGACTCGGACCTCGGAATCAAAAGAAGTTTGTTTTTATTTTGCGTGCAAAAGGTTCAGATTAGAAAGCAAAGGCAATGTCTGAACGCCTTGTCATGGAAAAGCAAGTACATACATAGTCTCCAAAAGTAGCAAAACACGGAAATGTAACTTATGAGCTCTGATTGGTTACATGAATTACAGGCCCCCTTCTAGCTCATTTCTAGCCCCCCCCCCCCTTGCATTGCTAAATTGTTTTGCAAACTTCTCTCTTTGCTAGCATCTAGGTTTCCTGTACCATGTATGTGGTTAGCTACAAGTGAGACATATGTGGTTAGCTGCAACTGAACTGTGTGCTAGCTTATTAGATGTGACTTGTGACTTATTAGGTGAACTTGTGGTTTGACATTTTCCATTTCCTTGATCTTCTTCTAACTAATACACGCATTATTCTCTTTGCCTCACTGTTGTGTCCTACCTCACATTTATGACATACAGCATCCATATGTATTATTTATATTTTTCCTTATGGCCTGCCTCAGTGTCATTATTTGCAACGGATCCTGCAGCCTTTTATCCTGTCAGGATGGCTTGTTTCCATTTCCATTTAATATTTTTATGCAAAATACTTTAAAGCCAGGTGTAAATAAAACGTTTTTCAGTGTGTGTGTGTGTGTGTGTGTGTGTTAACATGCAAGCCTTCGATTTGCAGCGCGACCAATCTCCCCATTCTTACACGTTGCCCAGTGCAAGCGTTTATCCGTTTCTCTGGGGTTCACTGCCTTGATCAGCGGAGGTAAATGTTTTAATTAGTCTTACAAATTGATTTGCACGTGCGGTACTGGGAAGGCATTTGCAAATACAAACCTGCAGTGTTGAGAGTTGTGAAATAATACCCCTTAATGATCGGTGCCGTTATTCCATGTAGGACGTTTAATCTCTGATCTTAATGCACCCTCAGACTGGTGCTATTTTATCAATATGAAAAATATTTTGATTTTTCTTTTAAAAAAAAATGCCGACGAAGGTGGGATTCGAACCCACGCGTGCAGAGCACAATGGATTAGCAGTCCATCGCCTTAACCACTCGGCCACCTCGTCAGTATTTTAAACATTTTTGACTAAATTACTCTGATCATTAACCCCTCCGATGTTTTTACTTTTTTGTAGATTTCTGTCTAAATATTGTCTTTGTTACATAATAAGGTACGCATACCGGTATTCTGATTTCTTTGGATATCTGGAAAACTTACTGCACTCTGCATAATAAGCATAAATACTGGGTTCTCTAATACATTACTAGGAAAAATAGAAGTGCTACTTACAGTAGTTTAAATTTCCTTAATTTGTTTAATGTGTGCAACAAGATTATGATTGCCTTAAAATTTGTGCATGTAAAACTTAAGACCTTCTTGGGGGTGGTTGAACTTGAGGTTCCATTGAGATAAATTACCAAGTTTTTAATGAAAAGCAATATGCCAATACTTTGAAATAATTCAATTAACACAGCACAACCTTGGCAATTTTAAGACAAGTTGCCAAGATTGAAATACAGATAGTCCCCAACTTACAACAGTTTGTTTAGTGATCATTCAAAGTTACAACAGCACTGAAAAATGTGACTAATGAGCATTTTTCACAGTTACGACCTTTGCCACATTCCCCATGATCATGTGATCAAAATTCGGTCAATTGGCAAGTGGTTCATATTTATAACCATTGCCGTGTCCCGGGATCATGTGATCCCCTTTTGCGACCTTCTGCCAAGCAAAGTCAATTGGGAAGCCAGATTCACTTAACAACCATGTTACTTATCAGCTCCAGTGATTCACTTAACAATTGTGGCAAGAAAGGTCGCAAAATGGGGCTTAGCAAGAGAAATTTTGGCTTCCATTGTGGTCATAAGTCAAGGACCACCTGTATTGGAAAGTTGGACTGCTACTGCTGCAAATAGTCAATATTTTTATCACCAACTAAAAGAGAAAAACGTCAAAGAATCCCCAAAGCATTTTTTTTCCAAAGGTGAATTGTGCACTTGAACCAATCTTTGAGATGCTGGTTGGGAGCTGAAGTCCACCCATCTTCAAACTGACAAGTTGTAGGGTGTCCACAAATGGCTGGTCTTTTAACTTTGGAATGGAATGGAACAGAATAGCTTTATTTGGCCAAGTGTGATTAGACACACAAGAATTTGTCTCCAGTGCAGAAGCTCTCGGTGTACGTGCAAAGCGACAGAGTAATGACAAGATTCAAGGTTCTGGTAATGGTTTTCAAGGCCCTACATGGCATGGGTCCGGAGTACCTTAGGGATCACCTGCTGCCGGCGTCAACTTCCCTCCGCCCTGTGCGTTTCCACAGAGAGGGCTTCCTCAGGGTGCCACCGGTCAGAGAATGTCGCCTGGTGGCCCCCAGGGGCAGGGCCTTCTCTGTGGGCGCCCCGGATTTATGGAATCGGTTGCCGGTTGAGCTCCGGATGGCGCCCGACCTTCGCTCCTTCCGGCGCGATCTGAAGACCTATTTGTTCGAACAAGCCGGCCTGGCCTGATGGGGGATGGGTTTGGATTTTATTGTTGTTTTAAATGTATTTTAATCTATTGTTAACTTGGGCATCTTGTTTAATTCT
Source organism: Daboia siamensis (assembly GCA_024449315.1). Taxonomy (NCBI): domain Eukaryota; kingdom Metazoa; phylum Chordata; class Lepidosauria; order Squamata; family Viperidae; genus Daboia; species Daboia siamensis. Next base: position 147,707 of record JAKJMR010000724.1, read on the forward strand.
TTTTTAATTTTTTGTATTTTATATGTCTGCCCTGTTCACCGCCCTGAGTCCTTTGGGAGAAGGGCGGTATACAAATAAAATTATTTATTTATTTATTATTTTAATAATGAACTGAACTGAAGCAGCAAAGAAGCAGCGAAATGTCTTCTAGGAAAAACAAAATCCAGCTGCCTTTTGAAAAAGCACTTTGGGGACAATTTATTTTATTTTTTTATTTTTATTACATTTATATCCCGCCCTTCTTCGAAGACTCAGGGCGGCTTACAAGCTTAGCAATCATAACAGTCATAACAATGACACCAATAGTAGGGGGATAGCAGAGGCGATGAGATTTTCTTAAAACTTTCCTAAACAGGTGTAGCTAAACTTTGCTAAACAGGTTGCTTTCACTCGGTCTCTATAGGCCTGTTAGTAATTAAATGCTTGTCAAAACAGGTTAAGTATATATTATTCGTGCATTAAATGTTAGGGCAATTTTGGGAAACCGACATCTTGAACAAAAAGGTGACTAGTAAATGCAGAAGATTGCTAGTAGGTAGGGAACTCTGAAATGTAAATATGAAAGCATTTTAAAAAGATTTATCCTAAATTGATAAAGTTGGGCTCTTTACCACAATAAAAGGGAAGGGAAGGGGAAAAAAAAACACACCTGACTACGTAGTTGGCAGGATTCGAACCTGCGCGGGGAAACCCCAATGGATTTCTAGTCCATCGCCTTAACCACTCGGCCACAACTACAACTGGAATGCCATCTGTCTTAAGATGAAAGAAAATATTAAAACTGTTCGTAAATAACTGCCTGGGAAGATCTCTGGCCTAATGCCAGCCTAGAGCTAATAATAAGATGAGGGATTTTAGGAATTTGGTTCCGTAGCAAATGGATAAATTCAAATAGGCTAAGAAGTACTGGTAATCCTCGACTTACAACGGTTCGTTTAGTGACCATTTGAAATGACAGTGGCACCCGAAAAAATGACCTATGACCATTTTTCACACTCAAAACCACTGCAGCATTCCCATGGTCATGTGATCAAAATTCAGATGCTTGGCAACTGACTCATATCTATGACGGTTCCAATGTCCCGGAGTCATGGAATTCCCTTTGGCAACCTTCTAAAAGGTCAAGTAAATGGGGAAGCCAGATTCATTTAACAGCTCTGCTACTAACACCTGCAGTGATTCACTTTTTTTAAAATAAAGCTTTTTATTGGTTCTTTTTTCCTTACATACAGATGTTTGTTTTTCAACCAGCGTGCAGTCTGGGTTCAAAAGCACTAATACAGACATATCAAACACAAGGCCCGGGGGTCGGATCCGGCCCGCGAAGTGATTTCGTGCGGCCCGCGAAGCCATCCTGGAAACCGTGAGGGAACGGCCCCCACTGCCTTGGCCCTGGCCCAGAGACCCTCCTTCTGCCAGAGACCCTCAGATCTGTCGCACTCCTGCCTGGGCCCCCATAGGCACCCTTGATGCCAACGATGTAGAGCTGGCCACGCCCACCCAGTAGGCCATACGCACTCTAGCCATGCCCACCGAGTAGGCCACGCCCACCCTGGCCACACCCACCCGGCCCCCTGAGCATAACCGCAATGCTCATGAGGCCCTCAATGAAATTGAGTTTGACATCCCTGCACTAATACATAGTCAAGTCCTAATCTTTGGTTCTTTCCTCTAGCCATTTGTAGAATGACTCCGAGATTTGGTAGTATTCAGTTTCTCCTTTATCTTTCAATCTCATTGTTAAATCTGTCCATCTCTGCACATTCCAATATTTTTTTTAATTATTTCTTCCTCTGGTGGTATTCCTTCATTTTTTCCAGTATTGCGCAAAAGTTATTCTTGCTGCTGTTGTAATGTGTACACATTACACCTGCAGTGATTCACTTAACAACTGTGCCAAGAATAGTGTACATCGGTTCGTGCAGTGTCCAGGACCTCAATGGAAGGCAGGCTCACTGCAATTTTTTTTTTTTTTTGCAGTCCTAACTATCGATTGAAGTCTTGTTGGAAGAAGAAGAAGAAAAAAAAAAACAGGTCCAGTTCTGAGCCGGGAATAAAATGAAGGCTGACTACTTAGAGAAAAATGTTCTTGTTTATTGATGAGCAGAACCAGCAGCAGCATGCAGTTATGGGACAGCTGACCAAATCGCTGAGTGAGTGAGTGACTGAATGGAAGGATCTTTTATGGGGCTCTTGAGTCTTTGAAGGGGAAATGTTTCCGGATTGCACAATGAGGTGGCCTTTTGCAAATCTGAAGAGGGTGTTGGGCTAATTCTGTTATGTCCTAAAGGTCATATCCTCGTCTTAGATTTTGGGTGGGGGCAATGTAAATTTTTAATCCCGTCAGCTGGAGGGGCTGAAGGCGTTTTGTTCATGAATAGACTAGCTCAGTCTTTCTTAATAGGTGCAAAATAAAAAGATAAAGGTAAAGGTTCCCCGCACATGCATGCTAGTCGTTTCCGACTCTAGGAGCCGGTGCTCATCTCCGTTTCAAAGCTGAAGAGCCAGCGCTTGTCCGAGGACATCTCTGTAGTCATGTGGACGGCATGACTAGACACCAGAGGCGCACGGAACGCTGTTATCTTCCCACTGTAGTGATCCCTATTTTTCTACTTGCATTTTTACGTGCTTTCGAACTGCTAGGTTGGCAGAAGCTGGAACGAGTAACAGGCGCTCACTCTGTTACACGGCACTGCAAAATATCCATCTCTAAAGATTTGAGGCTTCTGTTTGAGGCCATTGAGAAAGATTGGGGCTGCTTTCTGCTTTTAAAACTTTTCTCCATTTCTCTGTTGGGGAAATATAATATTCTGCCTCTCTTTAATATTAAGAATAAAGAATATTTTAATCTGGGGAGGGGGGGGCGGCTTCTTACAGTCTGCACCTGTCCTGAGAAGACCCTCCCTGTGTGAGCACACTGGACAAAGGGAACTTGATGCTGGCAGCAGGTTCCTTCAAATATTAAGAGTGATGGAGAGAGAGCACGCAGCCCGGGGGGGGGGGATAGGGGGGCTCCTATGCCAATTGAATGGCGACTGCTGCTTTCTATCTGTCAGAAAGCTTATAATCCATATGCAAGCGTGGTCAGGCCCAGCTACCGGTAGTTGAGTCAGTTTAAAAAGGAGGATTTCTGGAATGATGGTAAAGGTAAAGGTTCCCCCGCACACGCGTGCTAGTCGTTTCCGACTCTAGGGGCCGGTGCTCATCTCCGTTTCAAAGCCGAAGAGCCAGCGCTTGTCCGAGGACGTTTCCGTGGTCATGTGGCCGGCAGCATGACTGGATGCCAAAGGCGCACGGAACGCTGTTACGTTCCCACCGGAGTGGTCCCTATTTTTCTACTTGCATTTTTTACGTGCTTTCGAACTGCTAGGTTGGCAGAAGCTGGGATGAGTAACAGGCGCTCACTCTGCTACGCGGCACTCGGGATTCGACCCACCAAACTGCCCACCTTCTGATCGAAAACTGCGGGGGTGGTGGCTGGAGATGGGTAAAAAGATTCTGTTTCTAACAAACGCATTTGGGAGTTTATCTTTGATCATGGTATCTGGATTTGTGGACACAGCTAAGCTGTTTCCTAAGGTACAACTAATAAGAGACCCTTCTCTGTTTCCTGGTTTATGAAGACAACAACATTGTCTCTCTCTTCACAGCTTGAGCTTCTCCCTGCAGTTTGTCTGCTGCTGTTTGCTGACAGCTAAGAAAAGAAAACAAAACCAGGGATTGTGTTCTTTTACTTCTATCTTTGAAGTTAAAACTCAAATACTTTGGCCACCTAATGAGAAGGAAGGACTCACTGGAGAAGAGCCTCATGCTGGGAAAGGTTGAGGGCAAGAGAAGAAGGGGACAACAGAGAATGAGGTGGCTGGATGGAGTCACTGAAGCAGTAGCATGAGCTTAAATGGACTCCAGAAGATGGTAGAGGACAGGAAAGCGTGGAGGAACGTTGACCATGGGGTCACGATGGGTCGGACACGACTTTGCAGCTAACAACAACAACAACAACTTCTATCTTTCTTTTCCTGATTTTGAGTTTTATTCTTGTGATTTGGGCCTAGGACGCTGAGCTTGTCGATCAGAAGGTTGGCAGTTTGACGGGTCGAATCCCGAGTGCCGCGTAGCAGAGTGAGCGCCTGTTACTCGTCCCAGCTTCTGCCAACCTAGCAGTTCGAAAGCACGTAAAAATGCAAGTAGAAAAATAGGGACCACTCCGGTGGGAAGGTAACAGTGCTCTGTGTGCCTTTGGCGTCTAGTCATGCCAGCCACATGACCACGGAGACGTCCCTGGACAAGCGCTGGCTCTTCGGCTTTGAAACGGAGATGAGCACCGGCCCCTAGAGTCGGAAGCGACTAGCACGTATGTGCGGGGGAAACTTTACCTTTACCTTTTACCTTTACAAAAAGATGGAGGGTGTCAGGTACCTTCTAAATATGAGCATTGATTGTAAAGTAAGTTTTTCTATTACTGTTGTAACTGCGAAGATCTGAATATTGAACGTCACTAAAGGAGACAGTTGTTAAACAAGGAGCATCTGCAAAACTATTGAGTATTATCTGAAGCATAAAATTTAACAAACAGAAATACCTGGAGCAAGAATTACTTTTGTTCAAATATTTTTGTTTCTTATCTGTACTTTTTTAAAAAAATTGCATCTGCTAACGGTCTATATTCATTTTCAATTTTTTTAATGGTTGGTATTAGTCGTTTGGAGTCACTCACTGGTGACAGGAAGCTATATAAACTGAACGACTGAAGAATGGTTTTGATCTTTTCATCTCTCTCTTTATGGAAAAATATGCGATGACTTTCAGGCTGGAATATTCATAATATTTGTATAAACGATAGAAAAAAAAATAGAACCAATCTCTTTTACTTGGAAATAAATTTAAATTTCCTGAAGCTTGTATCAAAGTGAAGTTTGTGAAGAGGGCGACTGTTTTCAAGAAACTGTTTAAATAGCTCAAAGAATTAACATAATCACCTCTGGACATTAGTTTGTATGAAATATAAGCGATGTGAAACCCTTAATAGGGAGGGTTCCATGGTGTAATGGTTAGCACTCTGGACTCTGAATCCAGCGATCCGAGTTCAAATCTCGGTGGAACCTAATTTTTTTTCCCCCTTTTCATACCTTTCCAGATTAAGAGTTCTTCTCTTCTCTCTCTCCGCGGGGAGTTCTAGAAAGGAGACTTGCTATTTCGCTTCCTGTTTTGTTCGCTTATTGGTTCCTAATCATATTTTTCCTATCCCAAGGCGGCAAAAACCCAGAGGCAAGAGGTGGGTGGGATTCGCTTTATTGCGCTGCCACCTAGCGGCCGACTGGGTTTCTGCAGGTCAGAACAGTATATGTTACATCATATTTTTCCTATCCCAAGGCGGCAAAAACCCATAG
>JAKJMR010000726.1:0-37917 GCA_024449315.1 Daboia siamensis
TGCCTCGTGGAAAAGCATCTTTGGGATAACTATGACCAGGATGACTGAGAATCTCCACAGACAGACATTGGGCTCTGAGAACAGGATCGTTTAAGAAAACAGAATAGGTATGGCTCACTTTCTAAAATCTTGTTCATCTCTCAGTTTAAATAAATATATGGACAAAACCACTGTTGGCATAACAGTTTGCTGTTATGGAATGCAATTCAAGAGGAGGAAGACCACCACACTACTGAAAGAGTGGTTGTTGGGTTCCAGTTTACAGAAAAGAGGAACAGAACTTAATAGGAAGGTAAGACTTTTCATAGGAATTTTGAATTGTGAAATGAGAAATTCTAAGGCTCTGGGTTTGCTGACAGGATAGTAACACAATGATTTGGCTAAGGATTAGTATTCCCTCAGTGGAAAACTGAAACTCTAAACACAACCTTTTGCTTTGGTTTGAAACACCTGCAGCTTCAGATATCTTAAGACTGTTTTAAAATGATTCATTATTAGCTTCTTTTATTTTTCGTTTTATTTAATTCAGTTTAGAGTCTTTTGACTTCTTGGGCATTGTTTTGATTTATTTGTTTTTTAAAGCAAAAAAATTAAGAAATATAAATTTCAGTCAATCACGTTTGACCCTTTGGTGGCAAAAGCACAGATACCCTATTCAAGACACCTAAAGTCAACATTCGATTTTTCAATTTTTTTAGTGAAATGGGCATGTTCCAAAAGTATTAATGTAAACCATAACTGTCTCAGAAGACAAAAATATACATATCCCTTTTAGAGTTACATAACAATATTAAAATTAACAATTGCAAGTTATTTTTTCCCCTCAGGAAGATTATGGCCTGTGGATTGGATTATACAGAAGAATGAAGGAGAAACGCAGCTGAAGGAATTGTGGCAGCTCAAGCCAATTTGCAAAAGGGCGTAGGGCCTGAATCAGTCTAGTTAGTGGAAAAATGCTGAGCTTTCCATCAGTTCCTAATCTATATTCATCTTACTGCATATCTTTGTTACTGAAAGACATTACGGATGTAGGGAACTTTTAAATTTAGTTCAGGTAATAAGAAATAGAAGGAAATTGCTGATCTTCTAATGAAGATTTTTGAAAATGAATTTAAAATGTATAAAAATAAGGTAAAAGACATGGACTTCTTAATCATTGATAAATGTCAGCAAGGGACTATTACTTTCACTGTTCTGCTACTATATATAATGGGTTCCTCTATTGCCCATTCTTGCTTGGGAACAATAGTATTTGGAGTAGTGTACAGCAGCATTAGGATGCCCACAGGCTTTCCATACGTATAGCATAAAGAATAATCTATAGACCTGTGCATAGCATAGTAAACCCTAGCAAAGGATGTTTTATTAAAGAATTGTAAATAATTGTACAGGCACGCTCTTCAAATTCTTCTTAATAGAACTGAATGTTTATCAGGGTTCTACCATATATCTGACTAGCTTGTTCATATTTATGACGCTTGCAGCATCCAGGGATCATGTGATCACTTTCTGATAGGCAAAGTCAGTGGGGAAGCCAGATTCACTTAACAACTGCGGCAAGAAAGGTCACAAAACGGGGCAAAGCTCACTTAACGAATGTCTCAACAAAATTTTGGACTCAGTTGTGGGCAGAGGTCGAGGACTACCTTTATATATTGTTCCTTCAGAGGAAATTTTTTGAATAAAGCAAATGATCCATATTAAAAGAAAATAGAATCAAGCTAAATGTAGCATTTTAACTATTTTTCCAAGGCTGCAACAGGCAAATTGATGGTCAAATGGGAAAATGTTTTGCACATGGATTTAAATATTAGGAATCCATATAAAAAAATCTCTTTATTTGGCTCATTAGTTCATAAAATACAGAATAAACTTTTGAGTTTTCCTGGTCTCAGGATTATAAACCAAGTATGGGGGAATAGAAAAAGGTGGCTTTCAAATTATTAAATTTTCATTTGTATGAAGTCGAAGAATGGAAGTCATGTAGATTGCAGACATTTAAGTTGGGCTTTAATGTATTAGGTGCTGAAATATTTTTACCTCACACAGAGGCTTCATGAATGAAGAAACAAATAATGCACAGGTTTTGTGTAATCTGATTGCTAACTTAGACATGTAGACTCCTTGGGAGCTGGAAAACAAGACAATAAAACTAGACAGTTTTCATCTTAATAAATTTTGAAATAGATTTAAATAGTGAATAAATGTTTAATGGACACATGGTTTTGTCTAATAGCTGGAAAATACTGCTTTTGAATGCTTACATATTATTTTCTTCTGCATGATTCTGCAAATCATGGCATTAGTGATGAAAAACATCTTCAGTTTGTGCTGGGTCAACTTTAAAATCAAACGACCTTCGCTCGTTTCGCCGGGACTTAAAAATCTGGTTGTTTGAATTGTCTGGCCTGGACTGAGGGATTTTAAATTATATTAATTAAATTAAATTAAATTAAATTAAATTTAAATTTTTAATGTTATCTTAATTGTGGGCTTGTATTAATTTAATTTAATTTTATTCTCTCTTCTGTATTGTTTTTAACTTGCCCTGTGAACCGCCCTGAGTCCTTCGGGAATAGGGCGGTATATAAATTCAACTAATAAATAATAAATAAATAAATTATTATATTATTTGCACTTTATCTCATTATAAACCATACCATGATCAGAAAAACAACTCAGAGTTTTGCAAATCTCTAGTGACTCCTGTACTTTTTATGAAATAAATTGAATAAGTTGCAAAAGAAGCATAGAGGGCTAAAAGGAAGCAGCCTCTATTGCTTGCTCACTTACTTGTTTGCATGCTAATTCTTTCATACCAATTCTTCCATACCAAATGTGAGGCTGACAACATGCATTTTTAAAAGTGACAAGTACTCCTATCTGAGAGATATACACCTTGCATAAATTATTTATTTAATGCAACATCTCACATTAGCCTACCCTCTCATAGTTAATTGTAAATGATTAAAACAGTTGGAAATTAACCATTTGTACAGATAATTTGGGGTTAGGGGTGCTTTTTTGTTTTTGGTTAAATACTATAATTCTGTACAGCAGGAACTCAGGATTTCTTTCTTTCTATGCTTCATTTAAATATTCTAGACCAGCTGCTCTGTGTCAGCTTAATGAAGAAAAGTCTTAAATTAGCATTGCAATTTACAGCTTTAACAATATCCTCTTTCATTGCAAGCACACATATTGCATATACTTGTCATATTTTAGCAGATTAGCATACCTAATGTAAATCAGAGGCATCTGACAAGGGACAGCCAAATATTCTCATGTGCAGGGCTATAAAACTAAACAATGTTGTATTGGCTCTATGTTCTTTCTCTTGCACTGCAGAAATTAAAGTCTTCTCTGCCCCATGCTAAAAACATTCTGCACCCACTGGGGAAAATATAATAGTGTTTTCTTATAAGTAATATGTTGGAACAACTGTCAATAAGAAAGACAAAAAAGTCTGCAATCGTGGCTATGGCAGTATCTGGAGACAGCAGAATAACAAGAGTTGGAAGGGACCTTGGAGGTCTTCTAGTCCAGGGGTCCCCAACCCTCGGGCTGCAGCCCACTACTGGGTCTTCAGCCTTTCAGAACCGGGCCGCAGAAGTGGCAGGTGAGAGCGTGCACAAGCGCATGCATCCCCACTCACATAGCAGTGGGTGACCACATGTCATCCATTTGCATGTGTGCTCTGCGCTAATGGTGGGTGCGCATGCCCGCTGCTCGCACAAATGGAGCTGCATGCGCATGGGCTTGCCTGTCCTGCCCTGCACACTGAACCATCACCCCTTCCCCCCTGCTGGTCCGCAAAGCCGAAAAGGTTGGCAATCCCTGTTTTAGTCCAACCCTCTGTTCAAGCAGAAGACTCTATGCCATTCCAGACCAGTGGCTGTCCAGTGACCTGGACTGAAAATAGAAATAGAACTAGATCAAATGATGCTCCAGATGTTTTGGGATTGCATCCTATTACTATTGGTACTACTTTTCCAGTAGAAAGCGAGGATAGTACCAATAGTAATAGGCACCTTAGATGCAATCCCAAAACAATTGGAGTATCACTTGAAAACCATTTACTTTGACAAAGTAGCCATCAGTCAATTGTAAAAGGCAGCAGCTGCCTATTCCAGGTCCATTCAGAGGACTCAATAGGTGGATAGAAATGCCAGATTGAGTCTGAACAACTGGCTGAATGTGTGATAAACCTTAATAATTTCTTCTACTTCCAATAGTATATTTGTTCTTGAAATGCTCCCTTTCATATTACTTTGTTCTGGAGAGAAAAGTACCTGGCTTTTCCCATCTAATTTTTCCCAAATGTTAGTTGGGTGAATCTTCCAAAAACCTGGACTTCAGTCAGCATTTTTGAGACCACTGAAGCCAGTATAAAATACGTATAATTGTACATATGCATAACTATTAATCATCAAACATAATTTGCAAAAATGCAAAAATATTTTGCATTTTAAACTCTTGAATTACTTTGGTTCTGAGTGGGCTATACAAAAATGCATTTATCAGTTTCCCTCTTCTCTTTAAATACAGATACCTAAAGGAGCAAACTCCCCAGTGAAACTGCTGAGTTGAAAATTATAATGAAGGAATAAACACATTTATTTATAAAAAAAATAAATTCCCTGCTTCTCTCTGAATAATGACAGTATTATCTTGTTTGCATTCTGAAATATCCGGACTGTATGCAAATTTGATCTATCTGCCTATCTACTTCATCCATGGGTAATTATTTCTCAGCTCTTCTCTCTTTGACTATTCCCAACTTAGTTAGGATCTCTCAGCTTAGTTATCTGACGGAAAACTCCACTGAATTCATGGGACATATTTCCCAATAGCCTGTTACACAGTAAGTACTTTCTTATATAAAAGTAAAGGTAAAGGTTCCCCCGCACATGTGTGCTAGTCGTTTCCGACTCTACGGGCCAGTGCTCTTCTCCATTTCAAAGCCGAAGAGCCAGCGCTTGTCCGAGGACGTCTCCGTGGTCATGTGGCCAGCATGACTAGACACAAAGGCGCACGGAGCGCTGTTACCTTCCCACCATAGTGGTCCCTATTTGTCTACTTGCATTTTTACATGCTTTCGAACTGCTAGGTTGGCAGAAGCTGGGACGCGTAACAGGCGCTCGCTCTGCTACGCGGCACTTGGGATTCAACCCGCCAAACTGCCAACCTTCTGATCGACAAGCTCAGCGTCCTAACCCACTGAGCCACCGCGTCCCAACTTTCTTATAGCTGCAGCTATATAGTAAATATCAAAAGGACATAACAGTTAATCTGGCTTCTTTGCTGGAGAGCATTGACAACTTCTTTTTATATACCAAATATAGAAATATTCTCCACATTATTTTAAGTCAGATTTTAAATTTAGCCTTAATAAGAAACATATGTGCCCTATTTTTTTTTTTAAAAAAATCTGAGGTCTATTTGCTAAACTTCTAAGGGAGATATTTTTAAAGATACAAAGATGAGATACATTTCTTTTTCTGGTATGCTAGTGTCAAAACCCTGTTTTTTTTTTACTAGAAGGGGCCTCCAAAAGAGCAAGAATAAAATGCTACCAATTACTTCTCCGCCTCTTGCTACTGTGAGTTTTCATGGAATGCTCATAATGACATCAAAGGTTTTAGATTAGGAAATACAAATGTAGATTTACACATTCTTGAGAAAGCTTCTAAAGGGAGATTATGCTATAGTCCATCACAGCAGTTTAATCCTATGTACTAATAATTTTGAAGCTCTGATTTGTAACTTACAGCCTGATAATGGACACAGATAATTAGGTAGATAGTTCTACCAGCTTAGGTCCTTTTCCAGACCATCCTGTTCCAGGTAAAGAAAGCAAATGTTTGTTTTCTAATTCCCTGTTTTATTTTATCTTATCTTTGTAAAAAAAAAAAAACCTCTTTTAATATGTATAAAGTTGGGTTGTTCAACAACTACAGAATATTCACATAAATATTGTAACAGAAAAGATGCAAAGTGCAAGCCATGTATTTACAAATATTCATAAATATAAAATGAAATAAATCAAATTCACCTTCCACAGTGTGCTTAATTTTGTTTCTATATCTACACAATCCTCATTTTATTCTGATAGAGTATGCTTTCATTCCCAGTTTTTATTTATCTGCTTTTGGCAAACAGTGTGATAACCAATGCCGAGTGTGAATATGATAAGAAATTGGGTATGTCAATATTTAACAGTCTAATTAATTTATAATACAGTAATGTTATTAATTGATTTTGTATTCCCCACTCACTTTTTATTGATCTGAAAAAGCTAACAAAATGTTGCCCATGGTTAATGGTTGGATGGGAAACAGCCAAAGAATCCCAGGGCTGCAAATTAGGAGGTAATAATAATAATAACCCTAATAAAAATATTTAGACAAAAAAAGTTCAAATATAGTCATATAGTCACTGCAGTTGAGTTTGACAAAAAAAATATATCTACCTTATTTTCCCTATTTTTAAAATCTGCTTGCTTTTGCAGTGCACCCCTGATATTCCATTCAAAGACTGGTGTTGCATTCCCCAATTACTTGTTTAAGCATTAATGTTTTTAATCTCTAAAATGTGTTATGTTTCCCTTTACACTACTGTTATCATTGAAATGATCCCATTTGAAAAAGCATAAACAATTTTTGGTCAAGCAATATTACTCACCTCTGCTTCCGTGTTTTATTTAGCAAGATGTCAGCAGCTTTGTTTATGCTTTTAAACATGGGAAGAAGAAAGTAGATAACTGCATGCATAGCTACTTCCTTTGTTTGAGTCTGTTTGTTGTTCAGAATGTCCTTTATGTGCCATAGTGTGAAAAGATTAAGAATGTTGCCCATCTGATGATGCTAAAACCCTCAGTCTGATTAGATTTAAAAGAATACCTGGTTTGTCTGTGTACATCAATTTATGCCTTGCTTTATAGTCTTTCCCATTCCACAGGTGCAAATCAGAAACAATTTAAAAATGATTGCCATTTATTTATACCTTTTGCTATAACTATGTACATGGCTTATAATCAAGCCTACTTTGGCTCATGTATTGATGGTTTAACAAGCAATTATTTAAAACAAATCCTGGTTTAGCATGTTGGGTGAACCACAGTTATGATTGCTTCGTTGAACATTTATTGCCCATTGGTATAAAAAAATAACTATGCCAGCAAATATTCTGAGTACTAGAGCATGACTGCAATTTAAAAAGAAAACTAAAGAAAATACGATTCAGATTTTTAGAACCCAAAAGAGGCTGGCCATGCTGAAAACTAAGCAATCTTGTGGGAACCATTCTATGCTAATATATTTATGGGATGGAAGAAATTCAAGGCCCCATTCTTCCTTTCTTACATAAAAGCTTAGGCATCTCTTATCAAAACAAACAGAACTGGCAATCTCAGCAACTAAAACAGTTTCAGGCTGAAGCTCCTATCTCCTTCTGTTTTCTTGATCTAACGCAGACATCTACCTGCAATTAAGTGCCCATGGGATTCTCTTGTACATGGTCTTTCTTCTTTCAAAGTGTTCTTTTCAAAAGGCAGCTGGGCTTTCTTTGTTTTTCCTTGGCGACATTTTGCTTCTCATCCAAGTAGCTTCTTCAGTTCAGTTCCAAAGAAGCTACTTGGTTGAGAAGCGAAACATCTTCAGGGAAAAACCAAGTCCAGTCGCCTTTTGAAGAAGCACCTTTGGAACAACCATGACATTGATGACTAAGAATTTCCATATTCATTTAGTCTCTCCTCTTATTTCAGAAATGCCTGGCCCCCATGTTCACATTCAGTAAGGTTATCTTCATGGGAGGAAAGGACAAAAAGTTATGTGAATACAGATTGACTCTCAACATTAACATGCATTTGAAATATTTTCACATATGAGGTTTCCTGCCATCTCACTAATTGTTGGACCTTGCAACAGTTCTATTCATGGTCGATTCAAGAATGCTACAGATTTCACAGGATTCTTAATCCATCATCTGTGCTGCTTTTTCACAGGCAGATCATTTACATACATTAATCTAGGTTTAATTGTGATATTTTTTTTTGGCACAATCCCAAGAATGGATTCATAACATAGCATAAACTACAGTATGTATTGTAAATGGCAATGCCTAGATTCTCATAAACAATGTTACAACTGAGTTCAGTGTGTGAATCCATTCTAAAAGTCTGGGTAAATGTCAGGAGCATAGACTGAGCATCTAGCCAAAATGGTATAAAAGTGACAGTGCACATTGGTGACACCACATGAGACCATTATCACATCACTTGCCCCTTTATTCACTCCCCCACCCAAGAATACCTAGAGCAGGGGTGTCAAGCTCCTGGCCCATGGGCCAGACACATCATCCAGAAGCCACGCCCACCCCATTGTCAGCAATGGCAAAACTGTCCTGATATCTTATGCGACGTCATGTGACGTCGCAAGTTTGACATGTGTGACCTAGAGGCAGAAGTAATTTTTTATTGGAGTAATATTCAAATATGAAAAATGCAAGAATGATCAATCAATCAACCAACCAATTAATGTTTACTGTTTGACCCAAAACCAAAGCAAGTATAGAATTGCAACTAAATTGTTAGAAGAATATTTTCAAAAATTATTCAAAAAACGCTTTTGTCTTTGTATCATTTCTTTCAGCCTAACATAGCTCTTTCAGATGTGGTTATGCAAATCCTTGTGCATTCTCTTCCCCATGCATTTGAAAAACAAGCAGAGCGATCTCAGGGAGACAAGGCAAGCAAAAAATAGACAGTATTATCTATGACAGACATGTCAAACTCGCGATGTCATGTGACGTCGCGCAACGTATTGGAGCCTTTTCGCCATTGCTGGCAATGAAGTGGGCACAGCTTCCTTGATGACGCATCCAGCCCACAGGCCGGCAGTTTAACAACCTTGATCTATGACAACATGGAAATTTCTCAACTTATCTTCTCAACTTATCCATTTTGAATCTTTTTATTAAACAGCATTTTTGTACAAAACCTGGAAGACTTTTTAGCAGGCTTTCAAACACAATGCCTTCATTGGTTAGGTTCTCACAATATATAAAATCATAGTTTGCAAAGTCCTCAACTTCAACCAGAATTATGGTAAAATGTGCCAGTCGTTAAGTGGGTTATCATTTTATAATTTACAATTTACAACATGAATTAAATGAATCACCATGGTTGGTCATAAATCAGCCTCATAAATCTTGGTCATGTGACCACAGGATACTCAAATGGCCATAAGTGAGGGCTGGTTGCCAAGTGCTTAAAGTGCAATCACTTTTTTGGGGGGGGGGGGGGTTGGGGGAGGTGGCAGCCATCAGAATTTTGAATTGGGGATGGGTGGCAGCTATTAGAATGATTGTGTAAAAAAAAAATCTCATGAGCAAATAAAAAAACTGTTGTATAAACCAGGACAGGATAGTTTGCAAAGCATATAAGCAACAGCTGAAATGTCTTGCTATTGTTCTTCTAGAATTTCCAGCCAATATAGCATTCAGACGAAAATATTTTAATAGAATATTAGAGTTGGAAGGGACCTTGGAGGTCTTCTATTCCAACCCTCTGCTCGAACAGCAGACCCTATATCATTTCAGATAAGTGGCTGTTCAGTCTTTTCTTAAAAGTTCCAGTAATGGAGCACCCACAACTTCTGAAGGCAAGCTGTTCCAATGGTTAAATGTTCTAGGTTGTTTCTCTCTTTCCATTGTTTTTTTATTTCCATCCATTGTTGCTTGTCTTGCCTTCTGGTGCTTTGGAAAATAGGTAATAATAATAGCAATAGTAATAATAGTAATGATGATGATGATGATGGAAGGGACCTTAAGGGTCATCTAGTCCAACCCACTGCTCAGGCGGGAAACCCTACCATTTCGGACAAATGGCTGCCCAGTCTCTTCTTAAAAATTTCCAGTGTTGGAGCATTCACTGCTTTGGGAGGCAGGTTGTTCCACTGGTTAATTGTTCTGTCAGGAAGTTTCTCCTTAGTTCTAGATTGCTTCTCTCCTTGATTAGTTTCCATCCGTTGCTGACCTCCTCTTGACCTCTTCTTTGTGGTGACCCCTCAAATATTGGAACACTGCTATCATGTCACCCCTAGTCCTTCTTTTCATTATTTATTTATTTTATTTATTATTGGGACTTATATGCCGCCCTATCTCCCGAAGGACTCAGGGCGGCTAACAACAATAACATACAATAAATACAGAAGTTAAGATAAAATTAAAATTAAAGGCCCCTGTACAATAAATTAAAATTAAAATTAAAATAAATTAAAAATTATAGTTAAAAAATTAAAAACATAATTAAAATCCCTGTCAGTCCAGGTCAGCCAGGTGGAAAAGGAGTTTTTTGAGGCCGTGGCGAAAGGACTGGAGATCTGGGGCCATCCGAAGCTCAGGGGGGAGCTGGTTCCACAGGGCTGGCGCTCCCACAGAGAAGGCCCTTCCCCTGGGGGTCGCCAGCCGACATTGTCTAGCCGACGGTACCCTGAGGAGGCCTTCTCTGTGTGAGCGTACTGGGCGATTGGAGTTCGTTCCCGGCAGCAGATAGTCCTGCAAGTATTCAGGGCCTAAGCCATGTAGGGCTTTAAAGGTAAGTACCAGCACCTTAAATCTCACCCGGAGGGCAACCGGTAACCAATGCAGCTCACGCAGGAGGGGTGTGATATGGGAGTATCGGGGTGCTCCCATCACTACCCGTGCAGCTGCATTCTGCACCAGCTGAAGCCTCCGGGTGGTCTTCAAGGGCAGCCCCATGTAGAAAGCATTGCAATAATCTATACGGGAGGTAACGAGTGCGTGGGTGACTGTACGTAGGGCATCTCGGTCCAGAAAGGGGCGCAACTGGCGTACCAGGAGAATCTGGGCAAATGGCCCCCTAGCCACGACTCCAATATGATCCTCAAAACTGAGTCGTGAATCCAGGAGGACACCTAGATTGCGTGCTCTGTCAACGGGAGGTAACATCTCTCCTCCTATAACCAAAGATGGAACCTCTTGGACTAAATGAGATGCTGGTACGTAAAGCCACTCAGTCTTGGCCGGCTTGAGCCGGAGCCTGTTCTTTCCCATCCAAATCTGTACTGCTTCCAGGCAACAGGACATCACATCGAGGGCATCATTGGGTTGGTTCGGGGTGGAGATGAAAAGCTGGGTATCATCAGCATATTGATGATACTTCACCCCGAAGCCACGGATGATCTCTCCCAGCGGCTTCATATAGATGTTGAACAGGAGAGGCGAGAGTACCGACCCCTGAGGCACCCCACAACTAAGGGGCCTAGGGGTTGACCTCTGCCCCCCTGCCAACACCGTCTGCGAACAGCCCGAGAAGTAGGAGAACCATTGCAGAACGGTGCCTCCCACTCCCAACTCCTCAAGACGACGCAGCAAGATACCGTGGTCTATGGTATCAAAAGCTGCTGAGAGATCTAATAGGACCAGGACAGAGGAATAATCCCTATCTCGGGCCCGCCAGAGATCATTCACCAGCGCGACCAATGCCGTCTCCGTGCTATACCCAGGCCTTAAATCTGATTGGTACGAATCCAGATACTCAGTTTCCTCCAGAACCAAAGGAAGCTGCTGTGCCACCACGCTCTCAATGACCTTCGCAAGAAAGCGAAGGTTGGAGACAGGACGAAAGTTATTTAAAATAGCTGGATCCAATGCAGGTTTCTTAAGGAGGGGCCTTACTACCGCCTCTTTCAAGGCGGCAGGGAAGTACCCTTCACTCAGTGAGGCATTGATAACTGCTAGGAGCCAGCCTCATGTAACCTCCCGAGATGCATAGACCAGCCAGGAGGGATACGGGTCCAACAAACACGTGGCGGCACTTAATTTCCCCATGATCCTGTCCACTTCATCCGGAGTCACAGGATCAAACTCTTACCAAATGTTCTCGGCCAGACTCATCGTTTTCCTCTTGTCAGATACTGCCCAGTCAGAGTCCAGACCAGCCTGAATCTGAGGAATTTTGTCCACCAGATATTTACTAAATTCCTCGGCCCGTCCTCGTAAGGGGTCCTCTCCCGTCCCTTGATTTAAAAGGGAGCGGGCCACCCTAAACAGGGCGGCCGGGCGGTTATCTGCGGACGCAATGAGGGTGGTAAAGTAAGCACGCTTTGCCACCTCCATTGCCACAAGATAAGATCTAGAAAAGGATCTTAACTGTGTTCGGTCAGATTCGGACCGACTGGTTCTCCAAATGCTCTCTAGGTCCCTTCTCCGGCGTTTCATCTCCCGCAGGTCCTTGGAGAACCAAGGAGCGAGCCGGGACCTGCGCTGGGTCAGAGGCCGCAAAGGCACAACACGGTTGAGAGCTTCCGAAGCAGCCTGTTGCCAGGCATTAACTAAGGACTCGACCGGGCTGTGGGAGAGGGAGGTAGGAATCAATCCAAGCACCATCTGGAACCTATCTGGGTCCATCAGGCGCCTGGGGTGGAACCATCTGGTCGGTTCCGCCTCCTGACAGTGAGGGGTGACGTGACGGAGGCCCAACCGCAGGAGATAATGGTCTATCCATGAAAAGGGTTGAAATGTTGGAGTAACACCCCCCCCCAGACCATTAAGCCACTACCCAGAGATAAAAAATAAGATCAGGCGTGTTTCCCCCCTCGTGAGTCGGGTCCTGAATAATTTGGGTCAGGTCCATGGCCATCATGGAAGCCATGAACTCTCGGGCCACCTCCGATGCACTGCCCAGGGAAGGCAGATTAAAATCTCCTAGAACCATAAGTCTGGTTAGAGCTAATTCCCTGCTAAGTATTAGACTACATTATCAAACTGCATAGTCATACTGTATACATAATGTCAGTTTGCCCATCAAAACACAGTACATAAATTTAAACTCTTGACTGAACTTGAGAATGGTGACTGCTTTTTTTCCCCAGATTTTTATCCTGCCTTTTTCATATAGAACTCATGGTAATGAACATACTAATACTTCTTCCACCTTCTGTTTTCTCCACCAAGAACAACCCTCCAAGGTGAGGTGGGCTGAGGAAGAAAAACTGGCCCAACCAGTCACCAGGCTGCTTTTCATCTCAAGGCAGGACTAAAACTCACACTCTCCTTATTTCTAGGTCAGCTCCTTAAATATTCCACTACTGGACTTTCATTTTAGTTATTTTATCATTTTATTGTACCTTTATTTATTATGTTATCATTTATATACATTTAAGACTTTTATATTATTTTATCTTAAATGTGAAAATTAAGATTCTGTTACATTTTAGTAGATCATAATATTTCAGTGATTGTAACATAGTAACCTATGGATCTGCCTAATTTTATTTGAATAGCTATTGTCATAAACCATGGTTTGTTATCTAGCATGATACACAAACTCAATTTCTGTCTCTCACAAACTATAACTTAAGGTATTGTGTGGAAAATGTAATTAAAATGATTCAAGAGTTCTCTAGTGGAAGCACTTGGGCCCCCTTCAGACATGGTTTAGGTCCAGGCATAATGCAGGAACACTTATCAATTTTTCTAGCTGAATTTTGTTGGGATCTTGATAAAGGGACTGTGTGCCTCTGCAGTTCGTAACCACGGTATCCTTCTGGATTGCCTATGAGAGTTGGGGATTGGGGACCCTGTCTTGTTCCTAACTAGAGCAATTCCAGTCTCTGGTACTGGGGGAGGAGAGATCAGCTATTTGTGGTGTGCCCTTGATAGATCTTTTTGTGCTCGGAGTTCAGTTGTTGGGACAGGTCATCTGGCACTTCAGGGGGTGATACCATCAATATGCTGATAATGCTTTTTTTTTAAACTACCACTCTGGACCCAGCCGAAGAGCCTAGAGTGCCTAGAGCTGGGGTGTCAAACTGCCAGCCCACGGGCCGGATGCATCATAGTGAAACCGCACCCACCCCATTGCCGGCAATGGCAAAAAAAGTTGCAACACATCGTAATGTCACGTGACATTGCGAGCTTAACACCCTTGGCCTAGAGGCTGTTGAAATCAGGATGAGATAAAATAAGTTAAACCAGATCCAGGCAAGACCGCGTTGTTTGTTCCTTACATTTTTTGTCAGTTTGCATGATGTCTCAAATGGATTGTGCTATTCCTGAGGAAGCAGGTCTGCGACTTGTGAATTCTCCTGGACTCATAGCTACTGCTAGATGGGCCAATAAAGCCCATGATCAGAAGTGGTTTTGCCTAGCTTTGATGTGCCAACAGGAGCCATTCCTGAAGCAGCAGGATCTAGCAAGTGACTCATGCCTGTATCATTACTTGATTAAACTTCTGCCCTGTGCTTTGGATGGGTTGCCTCTGAAGATCACTTGGAAACTGCAGTTGGTTCAAACTGCTTGTTGACTAGTGTGAGCATATTATATTACTTAAAAAAAATAATACATTGCAGATGCTTTCTAGGAATAATGTCGTTCCCCTCTCCAATAGCCCACCAGGAACCTCTAAAGACTCAGCTTTTGCAGAGGGCTTTTCAAGAATTATGCAAACTGTCACAACTTGGATGTGTTTTTGAACAGTGATGGTTGTGTACTGTAACTGTGAGAAAATGCTGTGCTTTGAGGTTTTCTTTAAAATTCTGTTGCACTTTAGTAGCAGACCAAAAGATACTGTACTTTTAACGTATTCCATTCCAATGCGCAGTTACACTGTGAGCGGTCAAGATTGGGAAGCATACAAAAGTGTGAAAATTGCTTGCGCGCATTCCAAATTCAAATTCAAAGCGCATTTTAAAAATTTACTCAAATCGGAAAATAAGTGCAACAGTGGAAAAACTGTCAAGGTAAACGTTGCGACACAACTTAAGCTGTCTACTCAGAAGAATGTGTTTTCCTGTAGTGTACACTTCTGTCCTCACTGCTGAGGATTCTTTTTTTTTTTTTTTTGGCCGTCTGCTCTATCATCTATCCATCCATCCATCCATTCATCCATCCTCAAAATCCAACGCCCAGAGATAAAAAAGCAATGCCCTTAGATCGCACCCCACCCCACCCCCCCACTCCCCCCGCCCCGCTGCTGTGGTTGCCGCCCGTTGTTGCTGCCTCCGAAGCGCTCAGGCGAAGCGACCTCCCAGGCAGCCGCGCGCATCTCCTCGCATTTTTCTTCGCATTCTCGGGCACGTTCAGTCACGCGCACAAGACACGCTCTCTCCGCAGGGCCGCCCGCTCCACAGTCGCCAGCGGCCGGCAAAGCCAGCCGCGCACCTTCCTTGCGTGCTCCTCTCTTGCCCCGCCCCGCCCCCGACGCTCTCGCGCTGATCCCCAAGGCCCGGCGGAGGAGGGGCGGGGGGGAAAGGAGAGGGCGGAGACCAAGCAGGGCGTCGAACATCCGTCACGCATGCGCGTCGCCGGCAACCCCGCCTCCTCCTCCTCCGCCCCGCCTTTTTTCTCGTTTTCTTCCTGAGAGAGCGGCTGCTCGGTTCCCTTTCCCTTCCCTTCCCCCTCACCCTGTCCCGTCCCTCGCCGCTTCCTTCCTCCTGTCTTGCCATGGATGGGTGAGTACCTGCCTCGCCCCGTCCGTTGCGGACGGGCGGATTCTCCCCGCCGCTCGCTCGCTGAGGAGGAGGAGGAGGCGGCGAAAGGACCCCTCCCTCCCTCTCCTTCACTTTCGCCTGGCCGTCCTGCATTCGGCGGCGGCGGCGGCTAGTGAGGCTCCGGAGATGCCCCACGTCGCGCACAGCTTGAGGGGGGGGCAGGCAGAGAAAGACGCCAGGGAGCAAAACTAGGCGAGAAAAAACGAAACGAGGGGAGGGGAGGGGGGGTGTCGTCCCCTCTGCCCTCGGGTCCTTTGGACTACAGTGCTCATCGTCCACTCCCCCAAAGGCGAGGGTCGGGGGCTGGGGGGGGTTCGGGTCGGGTCGAAAAGGGAAGCTTGCGGAGCCTCACCCGGCAACCGGACTTAGTCGGGAGCAGAGTAGGAAGTGCCTCCGCCCCTCCTGAAGCTCTTCTTTTCTTCCCTTTCCTCTCTTGCCCAGCGAACCGGGGAGCCATCCCGAGTTGGCCGCTTCCCGGGAGAGGCGTGCGAAGGCCGGGAAGAAAGAAAGCGGGCTTCCCACGGTTATTTTTCGTTCCTTCCTTCCTTCCTCCTTGGAGGAGAGGGCGAGGCGAAATCGGAGGCGCTCTTCAAAACTTTCCTCAGGTGTGGCCGGCTGGCTGCCTGGCCGGCCGGCGCTCAAGCACCCAACCCCAAACTTCTCTCGCGCATTTTGCAATTGGGTCCCTCGGTGGCCTTTTGTCTCCGTAGGAGAAAAGCCAGCTGGGGGGAGGGGGGAAGAGCTTCTCTCTCTCTCCCTCTCCTCCTCCCCCTCTCCCTCCCTCTCTCCCTCCCTCCCTCTCCTCCTCTCCCTCTCCCTCCCTCTCTCCCTCCCTCTCCTCCCTCTCTCCCTCTCTCCCTTCCTCTCCTCTCCCTCTCCCTCCCTCTCTCCCCCTCCCTCTCCCTCTCTTTCCTCCCCACCCCGCTTTCTCCTGCCTCTTCGATTGCGACAATAAAAGGGCGAAGGGTGCGCTGGTTTCTTCCTCCTTCCTCTCCCCCTCCCCTGCCCTCCCCGATTGTCAGGTGTGGCTTCGACTTTAGTTTTTGCCTACGGTGCTAGGGAGTTGCCAGTGGTGGGAACGTTTTCGGAGTTGCGTGCTTGGCCCAGAGGTGCAAACAAAATGTTTGGGAAAGGGGGGTGGGGGGGGGAGGAAGCAGTTTGCGAAGCAGCCGAAATGGGGGACTGTAGAGGAGGGGAGGTTCCCACCGAGAGAGCCAGCAGAGTTGTTGTCGAAGCGCGTCACACGCCTTTCCAACCACCAGAGAAGGGAGGAATAAGAAAGAAAGAAAACACACACACACACACACACACACACACACACAAACAAAAACACCCCCCCCCCCCAGGAAATCGAGAGCGCCGCCTTAAGTTAAAGGTGGCGGACGGGCCCGAGAAAAAAGGCTGCAAAACTCGAATCTTTTAAAGCGTGCGGTGTTGTTGTGTTGTTGTTTTTCCTCCCCTGAAAGTGAACAGTAGCTTTCCGTACTAGTGTATTTGTACTGCCGCGAGTGACAACTGACAAAGCTTGCCAGTGGGATCTTGATTTTGGAACTGATGAAGTCTGTTAACTAATTGATTGGCACTCCGGTTGCTCATCGCCGTGAAACTAGACCTTGTTTTATTTTATTTTTTTGTACTTTGGGCTGATCAAATGTTTAAATAGTGACTGAAGGAGAGCTGCTTGTACCTTGGTCTTTGTGCTGCTGTCTTGACATGCCAGTGTTTTTATTTATTCCATTTCTAAAGCTTCACGTCTGGGCCAAGTGAGGAGACAATTCTAAAACAGTTAAGACAATAAATTAATAATAAAAACATCCAAAAAATAACTTCCGCTCTGTTGACTGTTCTTAAAATTCATTGAAGTATGTATTTTAACTTCTGTGGTTTTTGATAAGCAATATATTTAGGTACCTTTTTCTGAGATAGGATTTCTATTATTCTGAACATAATTTTCACACTAATATTTGAGTTGAAGGTTGTTTGCCTGAGGTGTCACAGTTTTGGCAAGAAAATAGAATTGGGAGCATTTCTATAGTTGATCTGTTGTTCTGATTCGGTAATACTACAACCTCTTTTCAAATTTATCTAAGCAGGGAAGTATGTTAAGTATAATGAATTGTGAATTTATTGGTAGTGACCATTAGGTCTAACAAATGTGAAAATTTATTTTCAAGCCTTGCTGAATAAAGGAATATTGTGTATCGTATTACCACTTTTTTGTTTAAAGACTGCATTGCTAAAATAATTTACTTGAGAAACTAATTATGTAATATGAGATGTCCAAGGAGATAGATATATGATTTTATTATCATTTAAATAACAGTTTGAAATTCCTGGGTTACCTTTATTGCATTTTTTTTTCATTGAGCATGTTGAACATTGTATTGCAAAAAGATAGTATTTCATATTCTGAGAAGCTGAACATAAAATACCATTTTGGAAATTTTAAGGAGATATATCAATTATATGATTAGACCATGTTGAATTTCATTTCTAAAAAGATTCCCAATATTTTTTGCAATGTGGCATTTCCCTTTGTCAGCTTTGTTTAATATTAATGTAAACATTTCTTTAGGAAATAGAAAACACTAATTAGATTAGCCCACATTTCTTTCCTTGCTTTTTTCCTCTGTCTTTCTTGCATTTTCTTGCCATGTATGTAATATGGCAAAAAAAATATACCATGCATGTTTTAATTACCATGCTCTCTGAGCAATCCAGAGGCTACTTGACAGGGAAGTTATATTAAATCTAATAAATTATACATTTAAAGCAAAGGAAGCTGGGATATTCAGGGTCTGCGTAAATGTGTAGTGCTTTATCTTGGGGAGGGGTTGTCTAATGGATTAGAATATGTTGCTTGTGCCTTTATATATAGATATACTGTGGTCCATGCAAAGAGGAATTGGCCTGAAGCAGGAAATGCCTAAAATGGTACTAGTTTTGCTTAGGTGGCTCATTCTAAAATGGTGAATGACCATAAGTAACCTCATAGGACTTTCTGATAATGATGATTAAACATGATTTATGAAGAACAAATATTTATTTTATTAACTCTGGTACTTTGACAGTCTATTTGAGACAGTGTCCCAATATTTCCTGAAAATCCTAAATAAGTATAGAAGCCTCAACTATATGACTGATGAGCAGATAAATTTTAAATCTTTTCCTTTTATGAATGTGCTTTAAAATTGGTGTGAGGAGGGTTTTTTCCTTCTATGATTTAGGACACTTCGATGAATATACAGGACACAAGGTGCTTTGCCGTTCTTTGTCAAGGAATTCACATGTTATATTCAAATTAAATCAATTAATTGTAAAATCTTTGTACTTGATTAACTTGAATTCAGTTTTTCCCACTTAGTAAAAATATGCTTCGTCTCAAAGCTGAAGTAGACACATTATGTTTTAGAAGTTCTGTCAACCTAGCTGGATAAGCTTGCTGTTTCATAAAACTGAAACCCAGAATGTTTTGGGTGCTTTTTGTTTTAGGCCAAACAAAATCTGGAAGCATCTTACTGAGTGAATAGAATAAGACTAGTGTACCTTGCCCCTCCTCCCCACCATTGCCTTTGCCCATTTGCTGATATTCTCAGTGTCTTCCTTTCCCTACCTTCCTTTGACCATTGGTAACTGGACACTCTCTCTTCTGTACATCCTATGTGGTGGCTTGACCATTAGCCTTCCGCCGCTTAGTTGCTGTTGTTAGCTTTTTCACTTCCTCCAAAACACTTTTGCCAGAATAGATTAGCCTGCACATGGAATGCTTCATGGATTGTTTTTATGAGGGTAATGTAGTTAACAAACTGTCATTTATTTCCTTTTTATGTTTTCAAGGTTACCTAACTTTCACACCATCTGAAATAAAACATATTTTTCTTGTACTATTCAAGGCTATATAAATAGGTTTTGGCACTGTTATCCAATATTCAGTTTATTTGATCTGTGTGAAGAATTTTGGTGCTCTTATTTTCAGTTCTTCACAAATTTACAAATGTTCATTAGATTAGGTTAGTTTTTGGTAATAGCATTTCAAGCAATCCACTAATGTGTCCTATTGGGCATCTTCTGGGACAATTAAGTTCCCTGTGCTCTCTTCTGAACAGCTGCTGCAAAATGATTATTGTGAAGTTCTTTTCAATGTATACTACATTGTCTTTTATTTCTAGAGCATTGAGTTATCCTTATAAGAGAGGTGCTTAATATAAGCACTACAACTAGGGATGCATAAAACATTCTGGGCATGAATTATTGTGCATACAGAACAACTGTTTTGGGGTGCTTTGTGATCCAACCATTTTGTGCTTCAATTATGAGGAATAAAATAGCGTTGTACTGTTTTCTTCCGGAAGCAGATCAAAATGCAACGGATGCAGGCAGAAGAGTTTGTTTTGGATGAGGGAGCAGGAAAAAGCCAAGACTGAGGGGTTTCCTTTGGCAATCATATGTGTGGAGATTGGTAGTCCCAACAGATTGGTAGCCAAGAGAAGGGAAGGCACTGGGTAGATTTGATAAGTAATGCATTGGACATTGGTGGTGTCTGAGGGGAGGCAGGAAAGGAAGAGGCTGGGAAATTAGGTAGATAGGAGAGGAAGGTGTGTTCGCACTGTACAGCCTTCTACCCATTCCATAAAATCACTGGGAACCATCTGGATTTTGGCGAAAACCTGGAACAATCAAAACATTTGGATTTTATTTCTTTGCCCCGGCTGAATAGTACTGGTTGGGCAGAACTTCTGGAATATAATTTTCCCTTTTACATGACCTGTAACCTCAAATATATTCCATTAGCCTGAATATTAGTTTCCTAATTCTAAATGTATTCTCATCTTTTGTACACTGGCAATATTCTCCATGATAAGCTTAGTATTAGGTATTTAAAATGACTTGTGAGAGTTTGTGACAGTCTTTTCTGTAAATATTTAGCAACATGTGCATTTCCTGATCGTTTCGGTAAGGAAGAAGCTGGTGCTTTGATTGATAGACAAGGACAATGTCACAATGGATATTGCTCTACCCATCCAGATACAGGTTAGCTACTATTCACTAAATATTTGACCTCTTTGATTTCTTCCTTACATTTATCTGATGAGTATTCTGTAGTATATACTCTGCTGGGTGAATTGACTGAACCCTGTCAATGAAATCTGCAATTTCAACTATCTGGAGAGTTGGTCTATAATCAAACCAAGCAGTATTTTTTATGAACTACAGTTTGTGCTACAATTTTATTACAGTGTTATTCATATTTGCTTCTGTAAGATGGATTTTCTGTTTGCAGCTAGAAGGATAAACTTCATCATCTGACACAGGCGATGTAGCTGGAATACTGCTATCAGATAACTTTGAAATAGAAGACAATAAGGCTTCACTTGACTGAAGCAGCAATTTCAGTAGAAAGGTGTTCTGTTCATTCACATGTATGCTCAGAAGATGAATGTGGTTTTAGAGAAGCTACCCTGAACCCCCAAAGAGCTTTAGCGGCAGGTTTGGAGGGAAATAAGCCTTAATAAAAACTGATCAATATTGAAAGTGGTGTGGAGGTAATCAAGATAATTTCATATAGAGGCTCATCCAAACAAAAGAAAGCAGTGAAACTAGGGACCTGTGTTTTCAGTATTAAAAAATACATACGTTGTTCAAAGTGGAATAGTAAAATTCCTGTTTCTGTCTGTTTTGATTTAAACAAAATAATTGGGGTATTTTTTTCAGACATGAGATTTCCAGTTAGTACCTTGAGAAACCCATCCAAAAATTACAACCAGAAAAGATACTCCTTAAAAATAGAATGATGTAAGATGTTTAGTAAGCTGAGCCTAGTCCTTGAAACTTTTGAACATTTTGGGGTTAAGTTACTTCATTCAAGCATCCAGTCCTACTATTTCATTGCTCCCTTATTTGGTCTTTTGTGCAATTCCCTGTGTCACCACATAAGCAGCATATTTATTACAATTTCCTAAAAGTGATCTCTTTTATGACCTGCTACCTCGATTTGATTTTAGTCAAATAGAAAGCTAACTTCAGGGCTAGAAATTTCTTTCTGCACTGCAGGCAAATGTGTATTCTATATTTCACTTTCTATTCTTTTCTTCATCCCTTTCATAAATCCAAAGTGTATTTTCATTTGAAACTTATACAAATGATTTGTACCAATTTGATACCATTCTGGGTTTTCTTCACGGCCTGTATACTGTTCTACTAATTCAGACACATCAAACATAAGGCCCGGGGGCCGGATCCGGCCCGCAAAGTGGTTTCATGTGGCCCGCGAAGCCATCCTGGAAACAGTGAGGGAATGGTCCCCACTGCCTTGGCCCTGGCCCAGAGACCCTCCTTCTGCCAGAGACACCCAGATCTGTCGCACTCCTGCCCAGGCCCCCATAGGCACCGTTGATGCGAACGATGTAGAGCTGGCCACGCCCACCCAGTAGGCCAGGGGTGTCAAACTCAATTTCATTGAGGGCCACATCAGCATTGCGGTTGCCCTCAGGGGGCCAGGTGGGTATGGCCAGGGTGGGCGTGGCCTACTGGGTGGGCGTGGCTAGAGTGCGTATGACCTACTGGGTGGGCATGGCCAGCTCTACATCGTTTGCATCAAGGGTGCCTATGGGGGCCTGGGCAGGAGTGGGACAGAACTGAGGGTCTCTGGCAGAAGGAGGGTCTCTGGGCCAGGGCCGACAGTGGGGGCCGTTCCCTCACTGTTTCCAGAATGGCTTCGCGGGCCACATGAAACCACTTTGTGGGCCGGATCTGGCCCCCGGGCCTTGTGTTTGACATGTCTGCAGTAGGCCATACGCACTCTAGCCACGCCCACCCAACAGGCCACACCCACCCTGGCCATACCCACCCGGCCCCTTGAGGGGCAACCGCAATGCTGATGCGGCCCTCAATGAAATTGAGTTTGACAGCCCTGTACTAATTGATCTTCAAGCAGATTCCTTTCACTGCTCTTACTTAGCTCAGCGGCCCCCCAACCTTTTGGGCACTGGGGGCCGGTTCCGTGGAGAGAGGTTTTCCTGTGGATTGGAGGAGGTGTGGGTTTGTAGTCCTCAACTTACAACCACTGTTGAGCCCTAAATTTTGGTTGCTAAATGAAATGTTTGCTAAGTGAATTTTGCCCCATTTTGCAACATTTTGTGCCAGTGTTGTTAGGTGAATCACTGCAATTGTTAAGTTAGTAACGTGGAGGTTAAGTGAATCTGTCTTCCCCATTGACGTTGCTTGTCAGAAGGTCACAAAAAGTAAACACCTGACCCCTGGGACACTGCAGTTGTCATAAATATGAGTTAAGTCCCTAAGCATCCAATTTTTGATCACGTGACTATGGATACTACAATGGTTGTAAGTGTGAAAAACAGTCATAAGTCAAATTTTTCAGTGCTGTTGTAACTTTGAATGGTCACTAAGCGAACTCTTCTAAGTTGAGGACTTACCTGTATTTTCAAATGTTATACAGTGTTGTTTTTTAAAAGACAATCCTTGCCTTGAGCCTATAATCTAATAGCAAAAGTGCGAAGAGTTTGAAAGCAATCAAATCCAGGCATGAGTTCTTAAAATTCTTAAACTGATTTTACAGGGACCTAGTGCATTATTCCTGTGAAGGTCATTCTGGCAAAAAATGTCAGTTTATTCTAACTGATCTGGAAAAACAGGTTTTGCAGTTTGCCTTCCTCAAATGCAGCTAGGTGGAAAAGATGAGCAGCTTGAGGATGCAGCTCCTTCTTATAAGATTGTAAACAGGCTGGATAATAATTGATGATTTTTAAATTAAAAAAATTGGGTTTTTTATTTTTATCAAATTTAGTTTAATAAAATGCTTTTGGAGTAAAAATTTAAACATCGTTTTCTATTTAATATATATTAATAACTTAGTTTATTCAGCATGAAATGGAGCTTAAGTTATGTAGCATGAAGCTGCATATTCTGCAATATTTACATTTTTGGTAAACTCATTCAATGAATCCAAGCTCTGCATGCTGAGATAACATGCACTGCATTGGTGCATTCACACAATTTCACAGTAACCATGAGATAAATCAAAACAAAGTTCAGGAATATTCCTTTATCCCATTGTTTTGCAAATATGTGTACATTACAAACTATGATTGTTTGAAGAGAAATGCATCTGTACCAGGCTCTAAGTGTTCTAGTTAAATAAAAGAATTTGAGTAATTTTCCAACTATGTGTGATTAAACTATTAACCTAAAATTGGTTCTGATATTGCTGTTTTACTAACCTGACAGCTTATTCTAAACAGGAAGCCTTCATTTTGTTTGCAAATAATATTAAAGATTTTAAATAACAGCAAGAATGAGTCCTTACATTTAAAGAGCACTTGTCATTTCAGACCCATCATGGCAGCGCCTGTTAGCGGGCATCCACTCACCTGCTGCCCGCCACGTCCCTCACCTTGTGTCACTGCCGCATCACCAGCCGTCCCATTAAAGTGAATGGGACTGGCGGTGAGTCAACTGTGGGTCGTGATTTAAATTAAATCCACCCTGATTGTAAATCTAACCATGTTGCAAAATGTTTAGTGTACTAAATTAGTTCAATTTTGCTAGCTAGTTTGAAAATAAATTTCACTGAATATATTGGCATGTTAAATATGATAACATACTTTAAATATCATTTCATTTTCACAACTATATTTTGCTCTAATATAATCACTTTAATGTGATTATGTGTATTATTCAGATATGTTTAATTTTATAGAGCTATGATTATGAGACTTGGTAGCAGGGTGGATTTGATTTAAATCAATTTAAATCATTTAAATCACTAGTAAAAAGGCTTGATTTAAATCATCTCTATTTAAATCATAATTTTTAAACAGCAGCTGTCATCTCTGTCCTGCAGTGGCTCCTCCTCTGACCTGCAGTTGACTCACCGACAGTCCCATTCACTTTAATGGGACGGCTGGTGATGCGGCAGTGACACAACAAGGTGAGGGATGTGGCGGGCAGCAGGTGAGTGGATGCCCGCTAACAGACGCTGCCATGATGGGTCTGAAATGACAGGTACTCTTTAAATATAAGGACTCATTCTTGCTGGTCTTTAGAATCTTTAATATTATTTGCAAACAAAATGAAGGTTTCCTGTTTAGAGTAATAAGCTGTCAGGTTAGTAAAACGGCAATATCAGAACCAATTTTAGGTTAATAGATAATCACAGATACTGTGGTTTCCCTGGAAATTAGACCTACCCGAAAATAAGACCTCTGATTTTTGTGGGTGGGTCTAATGTTAGCCCCAACCCAAAAATAAGCCTTAGTTAGGACCCTGCCCACTTTGTCCCACCTCGTTGCTGCAATGGGGCAGGAGAGTGCGTGTTGCACCACTGCTGCAACAACGAAGCAAGGCAGGTGCAGAGGGTGGTGCTGCCCCACATGCCCCACATATGCTTACTTCAGGCCCCCCCCCCCCAAGCCAGGCCATTCCTTGCTTGGCGACCTTCCCTTTGACTCCCCTCTCCAGCTGGACTACCATGCTATGGAGAATAGGTGGGATAGGCCTGGCCCCCCTCTGCCGTTTCGGAGCCAGGAGGGAGTAACGGCAAAAAGCTCCACAAAAAAACCTAAAACTAAAAAACTTCAGTCAGACCTTCCAACTTCTCATGGAAAAAAAAAGATCTCACGAGAAGATGAGCTTCAAAAGGCTAACAATATGATTTTTTTTTAATTATGAAAAAAGCCTTTGGCAATGATGGCTAATTTATTCCATGGCTATATCCGTCTTTAAAGAAAGTCTACTGAACAGGAGTAGCCTGTTTTTAAAATTTGTGAAAATGAGGCTTTAAGTAAGCAAATTCTAACAACTCTGTACTATAATTGTACATGAAATTTATATTCCTCCAATATAAAGTGGAGCCCTCCAACCAATATGATTATTAGTTAGGCATGAGGAAACTGTTCAGTGTGTCAGATAGTTTCCAAGATAGTAAAATCTTCATTATAATAATGTAATAGTATGAATGCATATGCCATTAAAATGACTCTGTAGTACAAATAGTTCCTAAGTATTTAAAGTCATAAGTTTCATGAAAATATTTAAAATTATTTATTTAAACCTCGATGGCCAAAACATGCCATCTGGTTCCTGTGAAATAGTAAATATTTGTTGAAAAATGTAATTATACTTAGTGGGTGCTTTTAGAAACCCACAATCCATTGACATTAATAAAATGTAGGAAAATGGGATACTGCAAATGTTGATTGACAAAATGAACTTTAAAAGAATAAGCATAATACAAATATTACAGTTTGTCTCCTTTCCCAAAGGTTTCTGTGTTGCATGGACTGAAGCTTCCATGTTTTATTCTTCTCAGTTCACCTTTGAGATATGTTAGAGTGAAAGAGAATTAAATATTTAGTTAGTATAAGCAAAGTGGTGAATATATTTGTATACCGATTTAAATAATTGGTACATTGGTATTCCTTATTCAGAAGACAAATCCAGAGGAATTTTTCCCCCACTTTGATAAATTTCTATGTAGGCTATACCTGACCTTCTGAATTAACTGAACTGATATATTTTATGTTTTGGGTGGTTTTGGACTACTCCCCAATACAAACTCTTCTGCTTACTGTATGACTTTGTTAACCCAGTAACAATTTAAAATTACTCAAGTCTTTTTTGGCTTTACCAAAAGGCAGAGTTTTCATGAATGGCGTCACCTCATCCAATGCATGGAATGGCTAGACTGGTATCAGATTTGAATTGGGGTGAGGGGAGAGAAAGGTTGGTTATTCAAATGCACATTACACAGATTATAAATACTTTTATCAATTAACAATTGGTAAGACCTTTCGAGTTTGTTAAGACCTTTCGAGTTTGCCTAAAACATGTTTAAGTAAGTGAGTTCATCGATTTCTCTCTTATGGTGTTGTTACAAGTCCCATATATCCAAAGATGATTCTTCAAAATTTTGCCATACAGTGTTCTGAATGGTTGAAATGCTGTGATATTATTTTGCACAACAATTCCATGATTTGTCCAATGTAGAATTCAGAGGGACATGACTGGCATATGATGGTATATATCGGGGGAAAAGCATGCAAAGGCACTTATCTGTGTACTTATTGGGGCCTGTGGGAGCAAAACATCTGGGTTTATTGCAGGATCTGGTTTCCACGTTGGCACCATTGTCCTGGTATTTTTTTTGGTTGCTTGTGAGTTGAGTTGTCTGTATTCAATATGGGTCTGCCACCTAGTGCCACCCAAGAAAGCGCAATGCCATTTGTACATTGTGGGGTGTAGCTGAGAGGTCCCCAACCTTTTGGGCACAAGGGACCGGTTTCGTGGAGAGAGGATTTCCGCAGACCGGTGTGGTTTCATGTACTGTCTGCATCCCGCGGATGGGGCTTTGCTTGTTTGTGCGGATCGGTTTCTGGCATGCAACGGACTGGTGCCAGTCCACGGACTGGGGGTTGAGGATCCCTGGTGTAGCTTATAAATAATGTTTGAGTGGCTTGAGCTGTAAGCTGCAAGTGACAAGCGGTGCTGTTTTCTGTGCTCTGTCTTTTAATAGGTCATCTTTGAAATTGATCTAGCTCTATTGATTTGTCTACTTAGCTCATTGAGTGGGTCACTGTTATGAATGCCTCTTTTGATTCTGTCAATCAAACATCTGGGTCAAGTGGGTCAGAATAAATTTTGGTTGTAGTATGGAGCCTGGCTATAGATGAGAAATTTGGTAGGGTGTTCTGGTTGGAAGCCTTTTTGCCATTGTATGCTAAACAGCTCTCTTCCTAATAAGGTCTATTCTAACTCCAAAGTCCACACTTAAAACTTTTCAAATGTAAGCAGTGTAGATTAAGAATTAAATATCTGTCTATAATTTATGACTTATTGAATACTTTAACTGAGAGAATTTAGCTGCTTCTTCCTTGTAAAAGTCTTAAATAGCAATATCAGAAGAACCAAATCTTATTTGCTAGTTGGGC
This sequence comes from Daboia siamensis, assembly GCA_024449315.1. NCBI lineage: Eukaryota > Metazoa > Chordata > Lepidosauria > Squamata > Viperidae > Daboia > Daboia siamensis. The sequence continues at coordinate 27,461 of JAKJMR010000726.1, forward strand.
TTGTAGTCATAACTTCACACTTATACAGTACAATGCTTTCCTTAAATTTCTAGTTCTAACTCTGGACAAATGATCAAATTTCTGACAATTATTGCAGCACTTCTAGAAGTTTTTGATAGTGTTGTCATCCAGTAAATATTTCTTTAATATTATATGGATTATTTTCTTTAATTTTATTATTATTATTATTATTACATTTATATCCCGCCCTTCTCCGAAGACTCAGGGCGGCTTACAAGCTTAGCAGTAGCCTTCATTCTATGTATATGCCTGCTTGTTAGGGCTTTCACACACACCCCCAAGCGGCATTATTACAAAGTCAGCTTATTGCCCCCAACAATCTGGGTCCTCATTTTACCTACCTCGGAAGGATGGAAGGTGGGATGCGAACCTGCACTAATTGCAGGCAGCTGGTGTTACTTAAGGAGGCATTAGCCCTCTGCTCCACCAAGGCTCATTTTAGTTTCTTTATCATGCTTAAATCTCTTAAATCTCTGTATTTCCCGATTCTGTTAAAAAACATTGTTATATTATTAATATTCTTGCTTATATTTTGATAATATGAAAAAGAACATTTTGAGTGCTTATGGAACTGATCTTTTTTCAGTTTTGGTTATAGAAATGTCTGTTCTGCCATATGAACTCTTGGTATTTATGTATGTCTCTTAAATCCTTTAATTTTGGGTGGCAAGAGCAAATTGCAAATTCATGTCCTCAACTTACAATCATTCATTTAGTGACCATTCAAAGCTACATTGGCACTGAATAAAATGACTTATGACCGTTTTTCACACTCACAACTGCTGCAGCATCCCCAAAATCACTTGATCAGGATTTGGATGCTTGACAACTGGCATGTGTTTATGACAGTTGCAGTGTGCTGGAATCCTGCGATCATTTTTGAGACCTCCTGACAAGCAAAGTGAATGGGGAAACCAGATTCACTTAACATCCATGTTACTAACTTAACAACTGCAGTGATTTACTTAACAACTGTGGCCAGAAAGGTTGGAAAAATTCACTTAACAAGTTTCTTTCAACATAAATTTTTGGCTCAGTTCTGATTATTAGTTTTAATTCCAACTTTCCATTCAAGCCTGAATTTACTTACTGCATTGTGTGCAGTACAGTTTTTGGTATTCATTTGTTATGATTCATCTAAGCTTGTTACTAACCTATCTATAGACTCTCCTAATAAGTGTATTGTTGAGATACTGTGTTAAATTTGCTTTAGTTTATGTCGACCTTGAGATTTTTTTAAATTGATTTTTTTCTTGACAAGGTCCCATGAGTTCCTGACAGAATGGCTAATAGCTAGGGATTATGAAAGAAATAATTGGAAGAATGAAGACCACCACAGTTTGATGTTACCTGTTCAGGAATATTCATTTTTATCCAATAAAGCATAGTTATTTTGTTAGTAATCCAATAATTGCATACTGGGAACAGATAATCCTCTTAAATCAAATTTCTTGCTTAGCAATCTCAGTAGCACTGCATTGTTATGGTGATTTATATTGTATCTATGACTAATAGAAGGAAGTTAGTTGATTGATATTGGATCATATTACAGCAGCTCGTGTTAGATTTTCAACTTCAGATAATGATATTCTAACTCAGGGGTGTCAAACTCGCCACGTGATGTGTCACGATGTATTGTGACGTTTTCCCCCTTGCTGGAGCTGGGGTGGGCGTGGCTTCCGGCCCATGAGCCAGTCTAACTAAAGTATGTCTGAAAGTACTAGTGCTGACTATAGTTAATTTTATTTATAAAAGCATATTGTTAAAAGTATTGTCTCCATTTTAAATTAGTTATATCTGGGTGTAAGAAAACCAGAAATAATTATTTCAGAAATAATTACACTTCTAATGATATTTAACGTAGTTGAATTGTTTAGCTTACTATAATTCAGTCTTTTCTCAACTCCCAAAAGGGGAATGGGACTACAACCTCAGCCAGCATTGACTTGGTTTTTGATTTCTACTGAAATATATTTTCTCAGTCTGGGCTTGGATGTATTGGGGACTGCCCTGCTCCTTGGAGAAGATTGTATGACATTGCTCTTAATCTGTTATTTTTATGAAAATGTTCTCCCTAATAGAGTATTACTACCTCTTTCCTATTATTTATATCTACCTTAGCTTTTAAAATATATATTCTGATAGTAATTCAACTTATAGATAACACATAGAAGAAGTTGTACTTTTTCTGCCTAGTAAATGGGACCATCCTTGAAACTGTTATGTGCAATCTTATTTTCATAGTTCATTAGATGAGTAGTGTTTAGTTCTTCTGATTCTGTATATATGAATGTAGACACTCCCCCCCCCCCCCAAAAAAAAAAAAGTATGGCATATTTTATCTATGTATGTGCTTGGCAGGTAAATTAGAAAGGCTTTTTGTATTGTCTGTCTCAAAAAGGGAATCCTTTAACAATAGTTGTAGAAAGTTTTATCTGATTGCTCTGTCTAAGCCTCTCTTTTTCATATTGTATGTTACTAAACTGTTCCATTTCTTTTGCAAAAACATTCCATAACTCATTTCATTCTTATATTTTTTCTTCCTTTAGCTTTATTTATCATTGCCTGTACAATAACTGCTTTTCTAACTTTTCCATTTTCTCCCATTTGTTTTCACACAGTGTTGTTACAGATCTTATAGCAGTCGGTTTAAAGGTAGGAATCTTTTTCTGTCCTTTCATATAAACTTGTTATCCACATTTTTATTATTTCTGGATAACACATTGAAACTTGTGCATCATTTTTTTTTCTTATGGCATTGCTTTATTTCCATCCAATTTCTTTCTTTATGAAGTAGATCTTAACTCTTTAATTCTTAAAAGAGTTCATAATTTATGTTCCTTCCAATTCAGCTAAGGATATTAATAACTTAGAATGCATATGTACATTTAACCCCATTCCTGTGCTGGAATGCTGTTCAAAGGTAAGTCATAAAAAGTTGCAACCCATTTTTAAACTCTGCTGAATAAAGCAGTCCAAAGCATTAAAAAAGGTGCATGTGGAGAACATTAGCCAGAATCTTACTTTTCAAAGTACTAAAGTAGCCAAGACCTTTACAAGGTTTATGTGGTTGTTGGAAAACTGTCTCTAGCTGTCTTCACATGTGTTCATGTGCACAGCCCCTTCACTTTTTTTGTAGTCCCAGCTGAAGTGTTTCTGGGCATGCATACAAAGATAACGGGAGGACAGTATTCAGATTACATGTGAGCTTTGCAAAGGTTTATTTGTTAAATTTATTTGCTGCCCATCTCTTATTGAAATAATTCTGGGTGGATTACAGTATTAAAACATTAAAATCCTAAAAGATAAATGTTTCTAAAGAAATAAAAATGGAATTCACCATAGAAATCAAATGTTTTAAAACATTAAAATTAATGTTTTAAAAATGGATGGTTTCCTTGTGGCAACACTTTTTGTGAAACATTGTTTTCAAATGTTTTGTAGATCCACATGACGAATATTCTCCAACTACTCTTGTTGAAAATTCTAGAATAGCATTGAAATACTTAAGCACCATATACTGTGAAAATTCTATTGTGAACTTTAATTTTGAAGTGCACAAAAATTATTTGCATCGTAATCTTTGCTAAATGCAATGAAGCAGGGATAAGCAACTGGTATCTTCCAGATATTTATTTATTTATTTATTACTTACTTATTTACATGTTCAATGGATTACCCTGCCCTTCTAATAAAAAAATGAAAAAATAAAGCTCCACGTAGCTAACAAAAATACAACACAAATTAAAAGCATCATTATGAGCTTCATTAATCCAATGAACTATAAAATACCATTATTTAAATCAGCATAGCCAATGTAAATGGATAGTGTGTATGTATGGCTGCATCCCCTTATCCTATGTTTTCAGGAAAATTTCTATACATAATTTACTGGAGCATTTCAGTTAAATAACTCAATATATGAACACACAGACATACACTTATTTGTTGAACTAATTGAGAGAGATGAGTGGTTAAGAAATATGAAATATAAATACAAAACTGAGGCATATCATCAGATACAATAGATTTGTGGCCTTAAACATGTGTTATGACTAATATAAAAGCATAAACCAAACGCATGCTAAATTTTGTTTAAGCTGTTTAAGAAAGTGAAGCAATTTATAAACTGAAGTTTTGGAAAATGAAATATGTTACTGTCAAAAGCATTCTTAAGACATGAATGAAAAGAAATTATGCATTAAAGAAATAATGTTTTAGGAGTTATAGCAATTTTCTTTCAGATAATGTTTAGTACATAAATATAATTTGTTACATCATTGATTTAATAGAGCATAGGATTTGAAAACAAAACTAAATTCTGATAATTACTACAGTTTGAAGTCAAAAAGATATGCATCACAAGCTATAGAGAGTTGATTAGACATTGTACTGTAATATAAATATTATAGTACTGCTAATGAGTAATATGATTTCATATAATATTTTGTGTTACAATTATAGCTTTACAGAAAATGACATATTTACAAATGAAAGCACAAATTTTCAGGTGGTATAGGGATATTTTTATATTTAAATAGATATTCAAAGGAAGGCTGCATGCACGATTGTGTCATCAGATCCTTGTTAAATATTAGCAAGCACATAAATAGTCCCTTCTTTAGGATGCATATACCATTACTGCACCCTTTGAATGCTGAAGTTACCTTAATTCCAGGGGTTTATACAGTATACGCTGTCGACAAAGGGTTTGGTGAATGCGTATGTCTCTGGACTATAGACATCGGGCAGTGTCATTGACAGACACAGAGATAAAACCCTCTATTTACTTTTATTTTTCCCTTGTTATATATTCACCCCAGGAAGTTAACAGTGTGTTATAGCAGCGATGAATTATTTAGGTTGAATGTATCTTTACATTGAATGGTTTGAAGTTACCAGATGCTGAACGAAGGGTGGATATGATTGGTCATCAAAGTTCGGGCAGACACATTGCAGTCACATGTTCATGATTTGCAAACTCCCCTGCTGGTTTCCCACAAATAAAATCCACAGGGAAGCTGGCAGGAAGTTTAGAAATCATAAACACTTAAATTCCTTGCTTAATGACCCGGTATTCACTTAACAATGGTAACTGGAGACTGCTGGAATTGCCATCACTAAGCAGTGCAGTCACCTGATGTCATGCTTTATAGCTGCATCACTTAACGATGGAAATTCCAGTTCCAATTAACATTATACTATATCCATTTGGATTTGGGGGGCAGGGGAAGGAGTAATACTACAAACAGCAGATATTTGAGTTTTCTAGCGTATCAGTGAGAGGAAAAATGTGAAGCCACCAGTTGAAGGGGAGGGACCCCCGCCGGGGACAGTAAAGAGACATTCCAGCTTAGAGTCTATTGGGGGAGAAAACGATTATAGGTCTATATTTGCTCTTTCTTAGGTGAAGGCAGACAATCTGGTGTGACTCTTGTAATACAGGTGATCAAGAAGAAAAGTCTGTTTGGGCCTGTCTGGTTGCTTGTACCTGACAAAAAGCTGTAGATCTGAGAGAATAGTTCTGAAGCCTTATGAGAACCTTCTGCATCCAGAATTGAAAACGTCTTGGATTGTTGCCGAAATGTGGAATAGCGTAATTCCAAAATAGGAAGCATATATTTAGGCACAGTTTTCTAAATATGCTTGAGTTTAATAAAAAAAAAGTGCGCAGTGGCTTCGAGTAAGCAACTTTTTGTGTGAAGAGAAGTCCAGCTGTTTCTTTATTTTTGGTAGCAATGTATTACCGAAATGTTAAAATAGTCCTTTGTCTTTTCAAAAACGGGTGAGAGACAAGTAGTACCATTTCCAGTCCTCTTGTGGCTTGTAGAAGTTGTCATCTGTGTCTTGAGAAATTTTACCTTTCTACTATGTGTGTTGATTATGATCTGGACACCACCCATTATTTACAGTTAGCAGCAATGATACATAACCGCAAGCTCTGTTGATCCTCTCACTATTATTGCTAAAAATTGGTAGCAGAGGAAATACCTGAAAACCTGTGGTAGTCTACCATGGTTGCTAAACAGGGCAATCATTAAGCGAGGACCTCTTGTAGTGTACAGGTAGTCATCGACCTACAACCATGCGTCAGCAACCATTCCAAGTTACAACAGGCTGAATGGTGGTTACAAACAGACCTCAAGAGTTCCAGCCGTCCCAGCACTCCTATGTTCATATGATTGTGATCTGGTGTTTGATAACTCTTTCACACTTAGAAATTGGTTGCCAGGCACCCAGTAAATCATGTGATTGCCATTTGTCACCTTCCCTGCTGACTACTTCTCTGAGGTAAGTCTCCCCACACTTGCACATCGTCCCCAGACTCTTGTGCTTGCACCATGATGGGTTACCTAGCCCCACACACCCTCCTTGACCTGCACAGTGCCTCTTTTGTATACCCTTATGCATGCATCATCGTGCCTCTTACATACCCTCCCCAACTCTTCCTCATCCACACAGTACTTCACTCACACTGTTGTTACCCTGCCCAGTGCTTCCTGCACCCGCCTTGCAGTCTTTCCCTAGCGCTCCCTGATTCGTGCAGTGCCTCTCATGCATCCCCACCTCCACTCTTCCCTAGCACATCGTCTCCACACATCCTCTTGCACACCATCTCTTCGCACTCTCCCTTGTTCCCCCCACATACCAGCAGCCGTTTACCTGCCGGTGGGCCTTCAATGAGCAAATTCCCCAGGGACTTCTCAGTTGTGAGTGCCTAACAGGAAGTTGTCTTGCTGAATGACCCTGGGATTCAGTTAATGATGGCAACCAAGACTGCAGAGATTGCTGTTGCTAAGCGACGTGGGCGTGCTTTACAACCACATTGGCGATTGATGAAAATCCCTGTCTCCTGTCCCAATTGTTGTCGTAAGTTGAAGATCACCAGTCTTTAAAAAAAACAAGAAAACTTTTCAAAGTCTGCCTTTCATGTACATGGTCTCTGTTGTTGTTGTTGTTAGTTGCGAAGTCGTGTCTGACCCATCGCGACCCTATGGACAATGTTCCTCCAGGCCTTCCTGTCCTCTACCATCTTCTGGAGTCCATTTAAGCTCACACCTCCTGCTTCGGTGACTCCATCCAGCCACCTCATTCTCTGTCGTCCCCTTCTTCTCTTGCCCTCAACCTTTCCCAGCATTAGGCTCTTCTCCAGTGAGTCCTTCCTTCTCATTAGGTGGCCAAAGTATTTGAGTTTTAGCTTTTGCACAATATTCTAATTTTTCAAGTTTCACCTGTAGAGTGCACTGCCTTTCAAATGATGGTAATTTATTACCAATAAGTATCTTGACCTTTTGTTTAGGCATACTAGGTGAAAGTCAACTTTTGGATATAATAATTGAGAAAAATAAACAATAGAACGCTATACAGATTATATGCAATGGCTTTTTAAAAAATCTTATTTTCTTGCTGAACAGAATTTCTTAAAAGCTTATTTTATCTAGTCTTAACACTTTTAATTACATAGGTTCTATCTTTTTCTTGAACTTTATTTGATTTAAAGATACATTTTCATTCTAGATTTGCCGGTGTTGTTCAATCCATTTGTAATCTGCCTCATCACTTTTGTTTGTAGAAAAGATTTGTCATAATGTGCACATCTTAACAACTAATATGGAACAGTGAACATCATAAAAGGTCTTTGTTCTTTTCTAGCACTAGTATTTTCATAAGCACTCATTATCTTCTGTTGGCAAAGTTGCCACCTCCTTTAGTATCGAGTTGTTCAGTATTGTTAGCTTTATTGCGTCCTAACTTGTAAAAGAACTCTCTGATGGCACGAACAATTTTGGAGCTCTTCCTGAAGGAGGAATAGGTAAACTGATACTCCAGGGTTCTCTCAGAATATGACTTGTGCCATGCCAAAATAGCAGGGCCAGTAGCAAGGGATTATGGTTTATACAGTGCAGTCACCTGGAAAACACATGCCACTTCTGGTGGCAGGGTAAATTAGCTGAAAGTTCTCAGTGTGACTTTAGTATTGTATATATCAGTGATGGCAGACCTTTTAGAGACTGAGTCCCCCCAAACCACCTCCCACCACCCATCCCGCCCCTTCTCTGCCCCCGTTCCGCCTGTCTGCATGGACACCCACCGCCTCCACGGCCTGCCGCAGATTGCCATGGCAGCCACGCCCTCTGCCCGTGCCCTGCAGCATCATTTGCAGAGGATGGGGTGCAAAGACAGAGTCTTGTCCTCGCTGCCAGGCTGCCATGTCCTTGGCTGCGCTGCTTGGTGCAGGCCGTGCCCGGGGGGACTCTCCTTTGTGGGAGGCTGCTGGTGAGGGGGGGGTCGCGGGGCTCTGAGTGCCGCCTCTGGCACATGTGCCATAGGTTCGCCACCACTGGTATATATAGTTAGAAGTGCAAATGTGCCCAGTGAATCTATTACGAGTACGTGTGGATGGATAAATTTTCAGCATTTTGTTAAGTCTTGTCCAAAAAAAAAAATCGCCATTGTTAATCTCTAAGGCAAGATTTTTCAGACTTCTGCAGACCCCTAGACCTCTGGGAAAACTTGATGGGATTCTGAGGGGGGAAAATCACTCAAACTGCATCTCCTGATCAGAGCTTCCAGGAATCATTTTAACGGACAGGTTCAACAACCTGAAATTGTTTGAAAAATCTTTTTGTAAAAAAAAAAAAAAAGCCTTAATGAGCCTCCAGCAAATTGTAGTTCAAAGTAGTGGTTGAGATTGAAAGGGCATACTATGATTTGGAGATGTGCGGAGATGCATACCTCAGCTGTCACAAACACTGTTAAAGGAGCTTTTTATATTTTTCTTGGTCTCTGCTTCTCCCCTCTGCAGCTGATAACACAATTCTGTGGAAAGATGTGTTGGGTTATCTTTCTTGTGATTTCCAAATACTATGGTTTAAAACCAAATAACAAAAATGGTTTCTGTCTCCTAAACTAAGTAATAAAGCTTTGTCAGAAAGAAGTGGATGTGTGCTTAAGAGAGAATTTAATTAGAAAGTGACAGTGCTGGATGTTTAGAATTTTTCTTATTTTATAATTAATAAAATTTTAAATGAAGTTGCAGAGTATGTTCGTATGCAGCCATCTGGGAAAAGTTCAGTTCCTGTCATGGGGTTTCTTGTGAAAATATTTGCAGAAAAAAAGGTGTTTCCATTGGATGTGGAATTTTGTGTTTTTGTTTGGAGATTAATATATTTTTTTAATTTGGTGTTTACTTAGTTACAGCTATAGCTATTTGAAGAGTATGTTTTCATCCATCTTTTAATATAATTTTTATGAAAGATTTTCATATAAATAAAAGATAAACATGAAATTATATACAGTGAAATTAAGGGAAGAGGTAAAAGAAAAAGTAGGAAAAAATGTTTAAAGGGTTAAAAGCTTCTTTATAATAGTTGTAAACAAGTTAATTATCTCTCCTTTAAAATTAACAATATGAATATTTTCATATTCACTCCTAATATAACATATTTTTATTATTTCTTGAAATAGTCAGTTGTACCCATATAAAAATTCATTATCTGAGCTCTTTACATTGATTATTTGATACCTTGCAAAGATCTATGTAAATCTATATAGCAGGCAACTATATTAATATAGTCTATGCAGCCAGCAATTAATACAGTTTTTGCAATCTCCTGGCTTCCCTTTTCTGGCCTTCATAACAATGAAAATGGGGTAAGGCTGAACCTAGAGCAGTCATTTAGGATGCTATTGGTTTTCCCAGTTAAGCAAAGCACAGAAGTTACTTTTGGAGACTTCATGAATCCATTTATGCTACTGATTTAGAAACTTCTTTGTTTCTTATCTTTACCAATTTGGCAAAAAGAGAAATATTAAGAATATTTTCTCTGTGATTGACTGTCTGGTAAGAATTTCTTGAGGATAAAGTACCTTGATTTTGTTAATCCTGCTAGTTTAATATATAGATACTGAATTCATTCCCTCAGCGATTGTCATATTTTCTGTGTGTCTGTTTAAGATACTGATACTGATACTGATCTAGCAGGAAGCTCCAGTAATTGATACATTAGACAATGGAATTAGCTGCATGCAAACTGTGCCAGTGAGAAAGAAGGCTGAAACAGCTGCTCGCTCCCTGTGTTAAACTGAGAACCTTGTTTCTAGGGAGATTACTGATCAACTCACTGAACCCGTAGTAAAATGGGTTGTTGGTTGTTCTGTGAGGCTTGATGCTATTTCAAGTGATCTGGTGTAGTGCAATTGCTTTCTTTGCATAAGTTTAGCTCTTCCACAATATTTTGTTTCTAAACATTTTCTGTATAGTCACCAAGGCCGAATGTAATCCTAAATGGTTTCCCTTTTCATTGAAGCTATACAAATACTTGAATGTGCTTCCATTTGGCCCTTCTTGTAAACCGACATCAGTTTAATTTTGTTTCTTCTGAACAGCTTTCTTTCTTTCTTTCTTTCTTTCTTTCTTTCTTTCTTTCTTTCTT
>JAKJMR010000726.1:38317-59696 GCA_024449315.1 Daboia siamensis
TATATGTGTGTGTGTGTGTGTGTGTGTGTGTGTGTGTGTGTGTGTGTGTGTTGTTTTAGGAATCATGAAAAATGATACTGATAGTTTTCTTAAATTGAAAATGTAATGCCATGAGCAATACTGAAATGTTCATAATTTTTAAAGTTCTAAATACAGGGGGGAAAAATTTATGCCTATATATACAGATAGTCCTTGGGTTATGATAATAGTTGGGACCATGGTTTCCCATGATTTAAGTGCTCTGGCTGTAAAATGCAGCGTCACATGACCACATTAGCTTAGCAACAGAAATCCTGGCAGTACTGGTTACTGTTGTATATCTCCTATCATTTTATTTATTTAGTATAAATTTTGAGATACACATGCTATTTTTTTAAAGGACATAACATGGAAACTTAAATTATTTTTTACTAAATTTTTCTCCAAAATTTTTCTCCAAAAATATTTTTATCGGAGTATCTTAGAACATTATTTTAGCTCATGTTTTTTTAAATAATTCCATAAAATCAGTTCAATTTCTTTGGACATACATATGGGGTTTTTTTTCTTTTAATCAATGTATGCAAGATACTTGCTGCTAGAACTCTGCTGGCTAAAGTATTAAATATATTATAGAAGCATGTATGCCTTGTGGTGGTCCAGGTGACTCTTATTGTAAATCAGGGTGTAGCAGTAATCTGTGGTGGTTTTGCAGGGCTAGTTAGCAATAAGTTATGTTTGGTTTACATTTTAAGAAATAGTTATGCCTTTGACCAAGTTAATTAAATCTTCAGTAATAGAAATTGCAAACCTTAAAGTGACATTCTCTGCTAATTGAATGTAATTATTTAGAGCAAAAGAAATAAGAAAAAAGTAACTGCAACTAATAATTTATGTGTACTATATATTTTTCTTGAATATAAAATTTCTAAATTAGAAAGAATTTGACCCCTTGGCAAGAGATTGTAAGAATTTTCTTTGTGACAACATATCAGACTAAAAATTGTAAGACTTTTAAGTATAACTATGTAGAAATAATGCTTTGTAAGCTTTATTAAATGGTGTTGCACTTCATTATTTATCAGTGCCAGCAACAAGAATTGATAACTTTTAATGAATTAATCAATAAAGCTAAAGACCGTAGTGATTAGATCTTCCCCCAGATTTTTTCAAGCAAAATGGCATCGTACACACTATTTGGATGCTGCAGCCAAAGCCATTTGTAGCAATTTATATCTAATTCTTCATAGCCAATAGGAGATTGTCTGTTTCACTGTACATTTAATATTCTTCAGATACTTTTAGTATAGTAGCCAGATAATTTCCACTCTTTTTTCTATCTTTGGAGTTGGGATATGTGTATATTGGGTGGGAGGAGGCAATCAGTGCAGAATTTTGTAGTTAACTTCGCATAATTCTGCATCTTAAATTGGAAGATGTTTAATAACCCACGTGGCTTATTTGCTTATTCTTGTCCTTTTCTCAGTCTCAGCCTCTGATGTCCCTGGAAAAGTTGGGTGGTATTGCAGGCCTTAATTCTTTGTCCTATTTGTACCTACAGCCTATAACCATGATAATGAACCTATGGCACACGTGCCAGACTGGGCACGCAGAGTCCTTTCTGTCGGCACACGTGCCACAGGGATGCTCTCCTCCCCCTCTCCACGTGCACCTAACTAGTGGGAACTGGGAAGGGCAGGGAAACTGAATTCAGCAGCGCTCTCGCGGGAATAACTGTGAGAACTGAGAGGGGAGCCAGTATAAAAGCAGGTTTTGGCGGGAGTGCAGTGAGAGAGTGAGCAGACGGCCTTTGGAAGTGATGGTGGGCATGAGTTTGGAGAAGACAAGTAGGACGTGTTGTCCATTTGGCGCGCTTTGCAGAATGCTAGCAAGGGAAGGAGCACATGTGAAATTGGACTTTGGAGAGAGAGAGAGAGAGAGAGAGAGAGAAGGAAGGCCGGGCCCACCAGCACCTATGGGCAGATGCATGGCCAGGCCTGCCCAAGTGATGCTGAAGCCAGCCAGCTCTTCTGCGGGGGGGGAGGGAGGAGAGAGGCTACACCCGAGCACGGTGCCTGCCTCCCTTCGGGCTCCCTCGGCCTGTCCCCCCCTCCAGGTTGGAGCTGGTCATATTCCCCTCATGGGCAGCGCTGCGCCCGCCGGCTGTTCTGTTCCAGCCTACTACCGGCCCGGCAGAAAAGGCAGGGACAACCCCTTTACAAAAGGCAAAAGGCTGGAAGTAAGCCCGCCAAATTTATTTACACAAAACAGATCCAAAACAGAGCAAACTGAGCAAAACAAAATACGAACCACTAAAACAGGAGCTATTCAGACAGTTGCCTTCAGCAAACCAGCCCTCCCACACATTCCCTTTTTAAACAGTTCAAGCCGTGGCTTCTCTCTGCCTCCTTCCGAGGTGCCCCATTGCCTTCCTCTGTTTACTCCTGATTGACTGCCTCCTGCATCAGGCCTCCTTGAACAGGGCCAGCTGTAGGTCATCTTCATCCACGCTGTCAGGCTCACACAGCTGGGTCTGCGTAGTAACCAGATGGGAGGGGCCTGGCTGAGAGCTCCGCGAAGCCTCAGAACTGTCCTCTGCAGGCTCTCCAAACCCCTCCTCCTCCTCCTCCTCCGAAGCGTCTGACCCAACTGCCGAACCCACAGGCTGACCCTGAATCACAACACCGGCAGCCTGTCCCCAGCCAGCCCTCCTCCTCCATTCTCCTCGGTGATGTGCGACTCCTGGCACTGCAATGACAGCTTCCCTGCTGTCATTGGCCGACCCATGACCCCCCACCTGCCGGGCGGGGAATCAGCAGATCATGCAGCCCTGCATTGCCCGTGTCAGAGTCCTTACCAGCCCTGGTTCCACAAATGATAAATGATGGTCAACAAGGTAGCTGGCTAGGCAGGAATGTTCTGACCAGTGTTTATTGACAGCAAATAACAGCAAATAAAGTCAGCACTGGGAGTGACTTGCTCCCAGCGCCTTATATACAGGCAATCCCCTTAGCTCCACCCCCCCATCCAACCAGCCAGCATCTGGCGCCCATCCCTAAATGCTGGCCTCTGCCTCCCCACTCCAGTGTCATCTCCAGTAGTCCAGCATGCAGCCAGGAGCCTCAGCTGTTCAGCGGCCGGAGAGAGAGCAGTCAGCATGCAGTCGGGAGCTCCAGGTGGAGGGATTTCCGGGCAAAGGGGTATTCCCTGGTTGTCAGGCAATGACATCAGCAGCTTTCCGTCCAACCGCGGGCTCCCTCAGCTGTCTCCCTTTCCCTTCCCTGAAGTGACAAGCCCATGGGGCCTGACAGCCTGCTCTGGGGTCCTCTGTTCTCGTGGCCTCCGCCCGGCAGCTGCTGTGCCACCCAGCCAAAGCCAGGGACAGTGACTTCCCTGCCCTGGACCGGTCTGTGATCCCACCTACCGGGCGGGGAATCGGCCCCACGCCGCTCGCTCCAGGGTCCTCTCCTCTTGCAGGCTCCACCTGGCGGCTTCCACCCCTCTCCCCTTTGGCTGTGTCAGACCAATTGGAGGGAAACATCCACAGCTGCGAAGAGGGAAGGCAGGTTGCTGCCATGGCCATTCTTTTCTCCGGGCATCCCGAGCGCAGCCGGAGCCGGCATTGGTGTGGTTGCCGCATCTTAAGGTTGGCCTCTTATGGGCCAGGTACTCGAGACATCCTCCAGGGCATAGCGCATAGCGAGGCTGGGAACCGGGGAGCTCCTCCTCAACTACCCATGTCCCTCCCAGCACCCAGTGATAAATTAGTGGGTTTTGAGTTGCAGTTTGGGCACTCGGTCTCTAAAAGGTTCGCCATCACTGGCTTGTACCATCTAGGCGTAGGTTATATCCTTCTCCTTGATTATGTTTGGATGGCAAGTTAACCCACAACTTTGCTTAGTATTTATCCTCAATATCAAGCCCTACTCCTTTAGCAAATAGAATTGCTACTTACTGGTTGCTGTGTACACAGTACACAGAACTCTTATTTGTATCTGTCAGGGAAAGCTGAAGAGGAATGTTAAATCCAAACCCTTGGTGGTTTTTGCTCATCTTGAGAGGAGTAGGCAATAACAATGTGCACTAGCATTATGTTTGGTCAACATTAAACAAATTATTGTTTGGTAAAGCTAATATCAAGCTAATATCATGTATGTATGTGTGGCAGATTTTAGCCCAAGTAGATTTTATGGTGCTGCTCAAGAATGACTCGTGCTTCAATATTAAAGTCAGTTGCTTCTTCAAATATAAATAGAGAGCCATTATTTATTAGCAACTTTGCAACAGTTTTTTTCTTTGAGGAACAAAAGAAATATATATTAGTTCATTTTAAATTGGATTTCTTTCAATTAAAAATAACATTTTGCAAACAATATTTATTCTATTAAATCTGGAAATGTTAGTATACTATCCCTACAATTAACGCTATATAAAACAAATGCTTTTGTTAAATACATTGAATTATAAGAGGGTCTTCTATGACCAGTTTAATTGTTCTTCAGATAGCAACGTTTTCATGAGGGTTGTGAGGCTGTGGGCTTGTGATTACATAATAAATCCCATGTTCTTTACCATTAGTCATATTGTCCGTGACTGCTTTTACAGACCAGCAAATTCCTTATTCTTGATTTTGCTTCCAAACTCATTTTTAAAAACTACAGTAATGAGTTTAAATAATTCAGACCTTACTTTAGACTATCAGTGTTGCTCATTCAGAGAATGAGGATGGGCCAAGATAGAACTGAACAAAAGAAAGCAAATATTGAAAAACCAAAAAAAATGAGTATTCTGTATGATTTCTGTAGGCCAAGAAAGAATCTATAGCTACATATGCAAATAATGCTAAACTATAATTCTTTCAAATGCTGGCTTGTCTGGTGATTGCTGTTCAATCATCCCAGCTTCAGTTCTTCTGCCTTTAGCCATGATGACTGAAATTTAAGGAAATATATGAAGTATCAATGGGAAACCTAGGGTTAATCTTATTTAAAGCAGCGTTCTTTAGGCAGATTAATTCTTTTAAAACTTAAACTTTTCTGGTCAATTTCGATGGGCAACCATTTGACCTTCCACCATTCGTAACTCTGGTGTTTCCCAGCCAAATGGATGTGTAGCAGTTGCATCATTACTTAATGGACACATGCCTGGCAAATTCCAGACAGAATGGAGAAAATACTTCTGGTTTACAGGTTGCTAAAAGGAGGACATCCATTATATTATTCATTACTTATTGTAGTGGAAGGTTTTACAAGTCTTATGCTGACTGTAAATTTGATATTTTGCATCTAAATTCTATAAATCTTACAGACATTACATTAAAACATCAAAGCTGAAAGTTTTCTGTTTGCAAAATGGACAGAAACCATGACTTTGGAGATTCTTAATAAAAAAAAGGCAATACTCACAATATAATAAGTAGTGCTGTAAAACATGGCAATATGATAATAAGATGTAATTATTGACCAGGAGAAAGTTGAAGCAGCTGGCCAGAGAAAGAGGTCTAGCAATCAAAACTAGGAATTTTATCAAACCTAGCATGGCAAAAAAATAATACCATCCGCTCTTTATTTTTAAGATTAGTGCTATATTTTTTAAAAAATAAAATTAATTGAAGTATGTTCAGTTAGGATTTAGATTTCTAAAGCAAATTCATGCTCATCAGATAAGATTTTGATCTTCAAAATAATTTCTGTGGTCTTGAGAACAAATCTCAGTACTTTAGTGAAAGTTGAGCCTTTTGTGGCTGAACTTATTGCTCAGATGGAGATGGTTATGCATTTTAAGTTTAATTTTAAAAGTTGTTTTGATAATATAAGAATCTTTTTAACACACTCAAAAAGAAAAAAATGAACAGGATAAAATATAAACAAAACTGTTTAATAGACTAATACCCTTAGCTTTTGTCGGCTAACTGCCGACGTTGTCAGAGTAAAAGCCGGATTTCTGGGAGGTTGCTTATAAGGCCAGTTGTTTCTGTGCCCTGCTCATTGAGAGGGTCACCGGTCTACCCGCCCCAATTGACCGTATAGTTTCTAACTGTCACGCATCCATCTGCATGTTTGTAAGTTCGAGAGTCATTCCCTCACTCCTAGTCACTCTCTTTGCCTACCTGGTGCGTGTCCGAATATCCCATAGGTTGGCTCCCTGGCTGCTCTTATTTCGCGCCCCTCCCCTTTTTGCTGGAACTGAGCGCTCATCTTTAGGTCTTGTTTGGGACGCACTGGGGATTCTTCTGTGCGTGTGTGTGTGTGTGTGTGTGTGTGTGAATGATTTTAGGATTATAGATTTTTATCTGTGCATTAATTGTAATTGTCACCTCCGTACCATTTAATAAACAACCAGACTTTATCCCAAAGCCCCTCTTAATTTATTGAGATCCAATAGATAACTCATTACCTAATCTTTTGAAAGTATATTGATGCTAATAATAAATGATTAGGAATAACTCCGTTTGGCTTCTTTGTGGTGCTGTTATTCAGTTGTCCTTGTGGGAGAACCTCGAATGGGCCACTCCTTGAATCTACAACAAGGGAAGCTGGATTTTTCCTCTTCTAAGTTTAATGGCATCCTTCAAGAGCAAATCTATTATGACCTTAATTTTCTCTGAAATGTTAAGCAATGTCTATAATTTGTATTTAATAATAACAATAGAAAATCAATCCATAATTTTCATATGGGCACCACAGGTATCATGTATTGTGGTTTGTTGCTACTTGGTGAATTTGGCATATGGGTAATTTTAGTTCGGGGCATTG
This sequence comes from Daboia siamensis, assembly GCA_024449315.1. Classification (NCBI taxonomy): domain Eukaryota; kingdom Metazoa; phylum Chordata; class Lepidosauria; order Squamata; family Viperidae; genus Daboia; species Daboia siamensis. The sequence goes on from JAKJMR010000726.1 coordinate 45,052, forward strand.
AACCCTTTCCCTTTGAGGACTTAAAAAAAACCCATGGCATGTGACATTTGAAATACCTGTCTTCTTTTTTATTAAAATTCATAGCAGTAAGAATTAAAGATGACTTACAACATTATAAGTAGGTACAGCAGCAGCTGGACTGACAAAAGTTAATTCTCTCGTGCTGATTTTCCTTTCTCTTAGCATCTGAAGTTAGATTTTATTATTGTGTAATAGATTTCATCACCTGGCATGCCACATGATATATTGTTTCTGTTTCCCTGAAGAGCTGCAAATAAAAGACTTTTTAAAAAAACATTCAGAAGATTTGGTTTGAATTTTGATGCATCAAGATATTGAAGGAATGTTTTCTTACAGAGAATGTAATTGTGTCATACATCTCAGTCTACTTGATATTGATCAACATTTTGTACTTCATAGTAATGCTTTGTCTTGCTATATCAAGTGGATATGCATATTTCTATGGAATATCCAGTTTTATAGGATAGGCAGTTCCCATAAAGTTAAATACTGCTAGTAGTGCATATACTGTACCAGATAAAGTTGCTTGTAAAAATAGTAAATCAAATGAGTCAGTATTGCACCATATATCTCTGTATATCTTGTTTTTTATATGAAGTGTTACACTTCATATGGGTCATTAATAGTACTGAGATCCCTTTGAGTTTTCTCCTGATCAGATGTATTGGTAAAAAAAATGGTAAAAATAGGTTCTCAGTCATTTAGAAAACAATTTTGAAATACAAATAGTTATAGAATGTTTTGACCTACTTAATCATGTATAGAAGTTGGTCAGTGGGACCAGTGAAAAGAGAACGTGGTATCAGATGTGTAGGTGGGGCAGCCAGCTTGTTTGAAAATATAAAGCAATGATCAGTTAGTTATTTTGAACCAGGAAATAGGAAAAATATAGAATATGGAACCTATTTAGCAAGTATTGCTCCTAAAGTATTTGCTTTTACCTACTGTTCATATAACGTATTGTATTTTTCAGCTCAGCACCCTACTTAACTTATAATGCAACACATAATGGAATAAAAATAGATGTTCCATTTATGTTAAATTGCTTTTAATGTCTTTTTAAATTGTATTTCCAACAAAAATGTCTCGGCCTTAACTTTTGGCAAAAATATATATTCTGTAAATACCAGAATGAGTATCAAATATATTTACAATTTTCTTTACAGCGTGGATCTGATGAGCTTCTTCCCTCTGGCATCACATACGGGACTCTTACGATGAGCAATCCTACTCCTGCTACTGGTATGATTTAAGAATGCATTTTGTACATGCTCCTATAAATGTTTTCTCAATGAGTTAGTGTACGGACAGGTAAGGATGGTTGCAACATATTTCCCCCCCCCCCCCAAAAAAAGCAGATGGGTTAGAACTATGGGGAAAATGTCTTCCCCGCAAGAATAAATCAGTGACCGTGTTTGCATGTATCCATTGTTTGTTTATTCCATTATATAAGCTGAAAAGTCTGGCAGACTGTAGCTTGTTCTTAGGTTTTACAAGAGGAACATATCACAGTTCTTTCTTTTATGAGAGGTTAATCATGGATTGAACTAGCTGGGCCAGTGTAGCAGACAGCTGATCCCATAGAGTGGAAGGCTAGACGTCTCCAGATCCACTCCCGGAAGCCTCTGCTTCTTCACATCCTGTTTATGTCTCCTGTTTGTGATAGCAGCTTAGTAGTTCCTGCTTTCCCCATCTGCTTCCCAGGGAGCACTGATCTGGCATCCTCTCCCTAACCTCAGTGTATATGAGTCAGAGGACTACCACAGCCTCTAGTGCCTTTCTGGCTATTAGAAGGTAAACAAAGCAAAATTACTTCAATAGTGTAAACTGTGGTCATGTTACATGGAGACACTTGCCTAGAAACCTCAGTTCACATTTCTTTCCTGGGAGGACAGAGCAACAGAGATATTTATCTTTTTTAAAGAAGTGAAATGTAATCCTCCCGTTTCAACTTTTAAGTATGAAAATGCAAATAATTAATGTTGGTAGATATAAATGGCATAGCTGTTTATATCCCAGTGATCCAATTGTCAGCTTGAAAGAAAAACTACAAAAGTGAATACAGTGGTCTCAGCAGACCCCCAGATAGCAATAAAAAAAAAAGGTAAAGGTTCCCCCGCACATGCGTGCTAGTCGTTTCCGACTCTAGGGGCCGGTGCTCATCTCCGTTTCAAAGCAGAAGAGCCAGCGCTTGTCCGAGGATGTCTCCATGGTCATGTGGCCGGCATGACTAGACGCCAAAGGCGCACAGAGCGCTGTTACCTTCCCACCGGAGTGGTCCCTATTTTTCTACTTGCATTTTTACGTGCTTTCGAACTGCTAGGTTGGCAGAAGCTGGGATGAGTAACAGGCGCTCACTCTGCTACGTGGCACTCGGGATTCAACCCGCCAAACTGCCGACCTTCTGATCAACAAGCTCAGCGTTCTAACCCACTGAGCCACCGCGTCCCTTCAGATAGCAATGGTTGCATACAAATGGCAGGTTCTCCCTTGAGAGAGGAGATACCGCAGTTTAATATTACAAGGAACAGAAAGATTGTAAATAAAATAATTATCTTCATGCTCACCCTGAAGAATGGGAAGAGGTGAGGATATATATACAGAGCAATATAAACACCCACCTTGACTTAATATCACAAAGTAAAGAATCTAATTGAAATTCCTGATTAGATCACTGCCAAAATAGCAATTTGCCGAAGCAAAAGTTCATCTTGCTTCATTGTTTGAATGTCCTGCAGCTTTTGAGGGAGATTCCTCTTTAAGCAGAAGCTGCGAAAGAGACGATGTACCCCGTTAAATTCAACTTCAGTCCACAGATTCATGACAAAGTATTTGCCTTCAGTTCTGCTCCTGGTTTAGTAAAAGGACAAGTCTTACTTTTTTTCCAGCAGAAAAGCAGAGGTAACCACACTCAATACAGGACCCTGAGTGTGCATCTCTCCCCAAAGGGAATGTCTGTTGTACATATGAGCCTAGGGACATGCATATGGGTTTCTGTGCTCACAGCTTGTGCAGGCTACAATCACAACATGAAGATTCGTTTCCTTGAAATTACTGGGAGATGGAATGTTGCTTTGAGAATTCTGTTTGCTGAAGTTGTCAGAATTTTGAAGGCACTCCATTTGGGAAAAGTGGCTGTTTTTTAACCTTGCAAATTAAAAGAGAGAAGGAAAGTGTCTGATCCACTTGAACCTTGTATAATAAAATGTAAGCATTGAAAAGCATCTTCACATGTAGCAAATACTACGTTTTGAATCCTCTCCGTTAACCATTTGGAACGTTAAAATTTGACACAAAATGGTTTCTAAAGTTCCTGGTCTGATCCCAGGACAGATTAGTCTGATACCATCAGACGCATGTATAAACCACTTCCAATTATTGTATTTTCTCCTCAGTAGTTTGCTAGCCAGATTCCTAGGCAGGTTGAGCAGCAAAAGGAGTCATTTTCATTTAAATTGGAGACCTTAGTAATGGCAAGCTATTTCCTGCAAATGCAACCTATGATTACTGTGCATGTGCCAACTAAGGGATCTGGATTATGCATTTCTGGCCAAAACTGGACAATGCCTGCTATTGTATTCTTTTTCAAGATGCACAAAACCTTATCTGTTAGTATAGCCCAGGGGTCAGCAACCTGAAACAGTGAAAGAGCCACTCGGAACCGGTTCCCTCACAAAAGGAAGAACTGGGAGCCGCAAAAAATATTGTGCACATGCACATACATGCGCGCACAGAACAGGGTTTGACTGAAGAGTGGAGCCAATGCAAGATATGCACCTACCCTGCATATTTGAATTGATTGAACTTTTTTAGTCCCACTTTTTTTTTTGGGCTGCACATGGCAGAGGACTGGGAGCCGCAGGAGACGGCTGAAAGAGCCGCATGCGGCTCCGGAGCTGCAGGTTGCAGACCTGTGGTATAGCCATGCTACTGTATATTTTAGCAAGTGGTCATAACATTGCTTAATCATAGTTAAATATTTTTTGGTTTTCTCATTCTTAATCACTTCAGTCACTTTGATTTTTCCCCAGCACTGTTATTCCTATACCTATGAATAAGTCCCCAGAAGACAATCAGATCACTAGATCCTATACTTGTAAATATTTCTGTAGAAGAAGACTACTAGAAGATGATTTTGCTTTCATAAATCTTCTGACTGTTGGTCCAGTCTCTGTTTGCAAACATGCCAAAACAAAATAAAAGTTCAGTGAAATATGCTATGCTGCTTAACTAATCATAACTAGAATTGTAAATTTCTTGTGTTAATTTTTTTCCTACACTAAAGCAAAAAAAAAAAAAGGTGAACAAACAGGAGATTAATGAACAAACAAGGTAGAAGTTACTATTATGGATTCTAGTTAATTTGGACTAATTTTAAATTTTGGACTTTACACAGCGATCACACTTTGTACTAGGTATACTTTATATGCTGAAACACTTTGCATATATGTTTCAGCTAATGGGAATGACAGCAAGAAATTTAAAGGAGACAGATCTCCCTGCTCACCTTCTCGTGTTCTTCATCTTCGTAAAATTCCAAATGATGTCACTGAAGCAGAAGTAATTTCTCTAGGTGTACCTTTTGGCAAAGTAACTAATCTCTTGATGTTGAAAGGAAAAAGCCAGGTATGTGCAATGTTTCTCGTCATATACACCATCACAGAAAATAAAGTGTATAATAATGTGATGAATTTGTCTGATACCTTTGGAATGATTGGTTTTCACTATCACATCAACAGTGGCACGCAGGTTTTGGCTCAGATAGAAGCTAAATATCCTTACTTGAAACTCAGAAATAACTTCTAAATGAAAGTTTATTTTTATTTTATTCAATTTGTAGGGCTACTCATCTCAAACAAGTGCCTCTAGGCCATGAACAATCATAAAATAAAAATCTGAATTATAGCTACAATCCTAAAAATTAAATTACATACAGCAGCCAAGAAAAATAATTTCAATCTGCATATATTAAGAAAACCAGGAAACAGGGCCTTTCACATATGTGGAACCCCACACTTGGGCACATTAGTGGTTTTTAAGGCATTACGAAAGGCCAAAGGAGTCAGGGCCATCCTAATATCCAGATAGAGAATGTTTCAGAGGGCAGGGGCCACAGCAGAAAAACATGCCTCCTGGTCCCTGCCAGTTGACATTCCTTGGCTGACCGGACTTGGAGCATGCCCATCTTGCCAGACTGGATTGGGCGGATAGAAATAATTGAGAGAAGACAGTCCTCAGGTAACTTGGTTCCTGTCTACAGGTAGTCCTCAACATACAGTCATATTTGAAGCCAAAACTTTGGCTGTAAGTTGTAAGGCACTCACATATCCATTTTGCTGAACCACTGCAATCCTGATTCTCCTCATTGTAGTCATTAAGCAACTATAAGGCTATTATGTGGAGCGCATGGTGCCAGGTTGGTGGAGGTGCTTTGCAAATCTTATTAATGCAGGGGTGTCAAACTTGCAACGTCATGTGACGTGTTGCAACGTATCGCAGCTTTTTTGCCATTGTCGGCAATAGGGTGGCACGGTTTTGCTGTGATGTATCTGGCCTGTGGGCTGGCAGTTTGACACCCCCTGTGAATAAAGATCCTTTTTCAAAGCATTGAAGAAGTTGCATCTTTTGGAAAGCTCTGTGGTACCTTAAAAGTTTCTCATTGATTCTTAGTACATGCAGTATGTGTGAAGTGCCCAGCTTCTTCAATTTGATGGTAGTTTCAGGCAACCCAATAAAATATCCATGCAAATCTGCTAAAGGATTTAGCTCCTTTAATGTTTGAAAGGGACAACTTCACCAATGCCTAGAGAACCAAATCTTTCATGTGCTTCACACTGCCTTATTTATTTGGAAGAGACTGGATCCTGATTTATACCCAAATGTTTCGATTTTGTGAAAAGGTATCAGTTTCAGCATAATTACTTGATTTTGAAAATGATGCTTATATACTCTGGTCCAGTGTTTCTCAACTTTGGCAACTTTGTAAAACGTGGATTTCAACTTCCAGAATTCTCCACTGGCATGCTGGGGAAATTCTGGAGTTGAAGTCGATATGTTTTAAAGTTGCCAAGGTTGAAAAACACTGCTATACCCAATCAAATGTGGCAAGAACTTTAAATTTGATTCCAAATTAAGCCAAAAGCTAACCTAAAAAGGGATCGGAATTCAGCAGCTGCTTCAAATAATCCCATAAAGTTTATTCTTCTGGAATATAGTTCCATTAAAACTATTAACTGCTTGTTACATCTAATTTGTAAAGATTTTTATTGTTGCTAAAAATTAACAGCTACCAGCTTCACGAACTATTTAATTGTATTTAAAATATTCAGTGTCTCAACTAAAAAAAAAAGCATAATTCATGATTTGAAGCATTCCACTGGTATAATTGCGAAGAGTATTTTGTTTTCTAGTTATGAAAGATGTTAATTAGGATGTACAAAATACTGGGTAGATTTCATACAAAATGAGAAAATGTGGTTTCATATAATTCATGTGCTCCAAAGCTTAGTATTGAACAAATCCCAAATCCCCTGGTTTAGACGTCACATGAAATTTGATTGGTATAATTAAAAATGAAAAACTCCAACGTTACTTTTTCTTCCTGTCTACAGTAGATGAAAACCACGGAGTTCAGTATTTCTTACAAGATACCATCTTATAAAATAAAGTACCATCACTTCAGTATTTCTAACAAGAGGAAACCTAGGTTTTTTGGTTTTCTGTTGCAGTAAATTAAAAAAGTTTTGTAAAATCATTCCTGCTGTTGTTCTACCATTTAGAATTGATTTTTTTTTTTAAAAAAAACACACCTTCATTAGTTTTTAGCAATGCCCTTTTGCAGCATAATATTATGCATTTAGGATTGAGGTGTGAAAGTAAACTGGATTTAGTTATGCATTTATAAATGTGTGTTTCTGTGGCCACATCAGTTTGCTAGATGTCTACTTGGCACAATCAAATACTGGCTTGGTCAGGTTTTATAGCGTTTATTATTTACATCGCTAATAAAGAACTGACAGCCAGTTTGGTGCAGTGATTAAGCATCAGGCTAGAAACGTGGAAACTGTAATTTCTAGTTCTGCCTTAGGCAGGAAACCAGCTGTGTGACTTTGGGCCAGCCCCTTTTTGCCAGCCCTGGGAAGGAAGCAATGGCAAACTACCTCTGAAAACTGCAGGAACTAGTTCAGGTAGTCACCAGAAATCAACACTGACTCAAAGCCAGACTCTCAACCCCCCCCCCCCCCCAACTTTCTTTTAGGCAACTACATTTTTAAGTGAGAAAAAATAAAATTAACTTTGGGGAAGGCTTGATGGTAATACTAGTGCAGTGTTTGCTACTTTATTTCTATCCTTCATGAACTGCTGTAATTTGTATTGACTTACGGTACCTTAGAGCAAAACAGTGTCACGCATGACAGTACTGCAGGTGGCACCTATATGTATGACATACTTCCCCAGTTAGGGTAATGGTCCTCCAGTCAAGATATTTCTCGTGTCTTTCAGGCTTTTCTAGAAATGGCTTCAGAAGAAGCTGCTGTTACTATGGTGAACTACTACACTCCTGTTACACCTCACCTTCGCAGTCAGCCTGTTTATATTCAGTATTCCAATCATAGAGAGCTTAAGACTGACAATCTACCCAACCATGCTGTAAGTATGCTACTTGCGAGTAAAGTATATGACCTTCAAATGCAGTGATGTCTCGGCAAACTGCAGTGCTGTCAGAATGACAACAAACATGACACCATCATACAAGTGTTGCCATTGTATACTTGCATTCTAATTTCTGATGCAAGTAATAATTTATGCTATTAGTGTGCTAGTAAAGTTACGCATTTCTCATCATTTCCACCACCCCAGCAGATGCCTTTGTTTTATATTACTAAGGATGACCCACTTCATTATCATCATCATTATTATTGCCACTTCGTCTTTTTTTTTTGGAAGTGTGTGTGTGTGTATAGGGTTTCAGCTTACCAAAAGGGTTATGAATTATCAAGAAGTCGTAATTCTGCTACTCTAACTCCTTATGGAACTGGGAAATTATACTATTTGATATTTCGTGTAATTATTTTTGCTTCCTGTTCCAAATACCTTAATTGATGTAACAGTAATATTTCATTATGGAATTCAAGATATCTAGTCTTTCTTGGATGCAGTAAAAGTACTACACTCAATTTGCCAGCAAATTTGGAAAACTCAACAGTAGCCACAGGATTGGAAAAGATCAGTTTACATTCCAATTCCAAAGAAAGGCAGTGCCAAAGAATGTTCGAACTATCGCACCATTGCACTCATGCTAGTAAAGTTATGCTTAAAATTCTACAAGCTAGACTCCAGCAGTATGTGGATCGAGAACTACCAGAAGTACAGGCAGAATTTCGAAGAGGCAGAGGAACTAGAGATCAAATTGCCAACATACGCTGGATCATGGAGAAAGCTAGAGAGTTCCAGAAAAACATCTACTTCTGCTTCATTGACTATGCTAAAGCCTTTGATTGTGTGGATCATAACTTCTTAAAGTTCTTAAAGAGATGGGCGTACTATAAATCTATATGCGGGTCAAGAAGCAACAGTGAGAACTGGACACAGAACCACTGATTGGTTCAAAATTGGGAAAGGAGTCCAGCAAGGCTGTATACTGTCGCCCTGCCTATTTAACTTATATGCAGAGCACATCATGAGAAAGGCAGGGCTAGATGAATCAAAAGTTGGAATTAAGATTGCCGGAAGAAATATCAACAACCTTAGATACGCAGATGATACCACTTTAATAGCAGAAAGTAAAGAAGAACTAAAGAGCCTCTTGTTGCGAGTAAAGAAGGAGAGTGCAAAACTTGGATTGAAACTTAACATTAAGAAAACCAAGATCATGGCATCCGGCCCTCTCAATTCCTGGCAAATAGATGGGGAAGAAATGGAGGTAGTGACAGATTTTATTTTCCTGGGCTCCGAGATCACTGCAGATGGGGACTGTAGCCAAGAAATTAAAAGACGCTTGCTCCTTGGGTGGAAAGCCATGGCAAATCTAGACAGCACACTAAAAAGCAGAGATATCACCCTGTCAACAAAAGTGCATATAGTCAAGGCTATGGTCTTCCCAGTTGCAATGTATGGCAGTGAAAGTTGGACCATAAAAAAGGCTGAGTACCAAAGAATTGAGGCCTTTGAACTCTGGTGCTGGAGAAGACTCCTGTGAGTCCCTTGGACTGCAAGGTGATCAAACCGATCAGTCCTAGAGATCAACCCTGACTGCTCTTTAGAAGGCCAGATCCTGAAGCTAAAACTCAAATACTTGGCCACCTAATGAGAAGGAAGGACTCACTGGAGAAGAGCCTAATGCTGGGAAAGGTTGAGGGCAAGAGAAGAAGGGGATGACAGAGAATGAGGTGGCTGGATGGAGTCACTGAAGCAGTAGGCGTGAGTTTAAATGGACTCCAGAAGATGGTAGAGGACAGGAAGGCCTGGAGGAACATTGTCCATAGGGTCGCGATGGGTCGGACACGTTTTCGCAGCTAACAACAACAACAACAATCTTTCTTCTCCTTTTTTCTTCTCAAATTATCTGTTCAATATATATTCAGTTTTGTTCAATCCAAATTCTGGCAAATTACATAAAAGAGAAATACACTTTGCCCTCTCAAATGGATGACAATTAAGAGAAAAGACGTAGCTACTTGAACCTGGAAGTGAACATCTTTGTGAAAGCTTGCTTTTGGGGAATATACCTGCCTCAGGAGAAATTCCACTTTAGCTGGTCTGAGAATAAAATGTTAATCAAATGCCTACAAGAAATTTGTGTATGTGATCTGGAGCATCCCATAGTATCCAGTTCCTATATGTGGATGATCATCTTTGCCCTCAAAACAGCTCAACTCCAATTATCCCTGCTACATATTAAAAGCAAACTGCATGGACATTATCTATTTAACACGGCAAACAGACAAAAACTAGTTCAGCGGTGTCAAACTCAATTTCACTGAGGGCCGCATCAGCACTGTGGTTGCCCTCAGGGGGCCGGGTGGGTGTGGCCAGGGTGGGCGTGGCCTACTGGGTGGGTGTGGCTAGAGTGCCTATGGCCTACTGGGTGGGCGTGGCCAGCTCTACATCGTTCACATCAAGGTTGCCTATGGGGACCTGGGCAGGAGTGGGACAGATCTGAGGGTCTCTGGCAGAAGGAGGGTCTCTGGGCCAGGGCCAAGGCAGTGGGACCCGTTCCTTCACTGTTTCCAGGATGGCTTCAGGGGCCACATGAAACCACTTTGCGGGCCGGATCTGGCCCCTGGGCCTTGTGTTTGACATGTCTGCTGTAAAGACTTTAAAGACTTGAAAGTAGCAAGCAGTGAATTAATCAAGAAGACCATTTTCTTTCAATTCAAGGGTGAAGGTTCTAATAGCATTCTTAGGAATTCTGTCCTTTTCACTTTATAGATCTTTTATGTATAAGTGTCGTTCATTTGTTAGCATACTCTCCCACCTTTCATTCTGGAGCTTAAGGTGGCATGTGAATTGCTTCCTCCTATTAATTTCCCACAACAACTTTATTATGGGGTAGTAGGTTGGGCTGAGAGAGAATGACTGGCCCACCCAGTGAGCTTCCATGACTGTATGGACTTGATGTGGGTTTTACCGACAGACATCCGAACACCTTAAATACAGGTAGTTTGATTTACAACCCTTTGTTTAGTGATCAAAGTCACAACGGCACTGAAAAATTTGACTTATGACCAGTTTTCACACTAGCGACCATGGGTGGCATCTCATGGTCATGTGATCAAAATTTGGGCACTTGGCAACTGGCATGTATTTATGAGACTTCCATCGTCCTGTGGTCATGTGATCATCATTTGTAACCTTCCCAGCTGGTTTCTGACAAGCAAAGTCAATGTAGGGGAGGCCAGATTCGCCTCATGATGATATGATTCACTTAACAACTGCAGCACTTCACTTAACAATTGTGGCAAAAAAAAAGTTGTAAAATGGAGCAAAACGCACTTAACTGCCTTACTTGGCAACAGAAATCTTGAGCTCAATTGTGGTTATGCTGAGGACTACCTGTATTACACCCATTAGGCCTCTGTTATATTAGACTTTGAGAAACAACAATATTGCATAATTGGTATTGGGAAATGCCAAGAGGAACAGTGACAGAATAAATGTGGAATTTGAGCAGGGAGCTTTGCATATGTTTCTGTTCAGGAACAATTTATTCTTATTCAACCTTAGATAAAATTTGTGCTTTGGCTATGGTGAAAAAAATCTGATGGAACGATGAAGTTCCATATTTTTGGGAACTAAAGTGAAGCATAGTTAACTATTCCGCTGGAGGAAATTTTGTTATTTGTACTTTTATCCCACCAATGCAAGAGAAAATGGAATTTGCAGGTCAGTTTGAGATAGCCTTAAAATTCATATTCTGCTGGAGTATTTGTCTTATAGCAGCAAGTGCTTTTGGCAAGAAACCACTTGAAGATGGTGGATCGTAGCAGTCTCCATCCAATATAGCTTTTCAAGATGATATTTGGAACTCAACATGGAAACAGAACAGTGTCTAGCAGGCCTCCGATAGGTCTATTTGTTAGCTGGAGCAGCAACTCTTATTATCTGTAGCCGTATTTCTTACGACTTAACTTCCTTGTGTCTTGCTGATGAGGTTGATGTAGGAGAATGGTGGCAATAGGGCACAGTTGAATAAACCTTTGAGCAAGTCTTACTTTACCTTATATAGCTATCCAATTATTCCAAAAGCTTAGAACATGTTTTGGATGTTTCCCTAAACTTGAGATGCAGCAGAATGAAAAATTAGTAATCTGCACTATTACTGAGGGAGATGCAAAAAGAAGAAGAAGAAGAAGAAGACTATCTCCTGGAGTCCTACTGATTCCTGTAGGATTTTGTTCTGGGCATAATCTGTATTTAATGTTCTTAGCATATATATAATAGACATATCAAATTTTTTTCTCTCCCTCTCAGAGAACTCAAGCTGCATTGCAAGCAGTGAATGCTGTGCAGTCTGGAGGCATGGCCCTCACGGGTGCTCCGATGACGGACGGTGGACTGCCTCCTGGTCAGAGTTCGGTTCTTCGAATTATTGTGGAAAATCTCTTCTACCCTGTTACTCTAGAAGTGCTATATCAGGTATAAACAAATGTTCCTTCTTGTTGTAGTTACTTATTTGGATACATTTAGCTTTAAAATATTGGCTATTAGTTGTGTTTTTCCCCTTACCAAATATCTTAAGCCCAGAATGGTTGCCCTTCCTCTAATTCAAATGAAAAAGTAACACAAACCAATTATTTACTAGAGAGTAACTTGCGTGCTGTAACAATACCACAGACAGCGCTAGTGATTCAGCCAGCAGGATCATGCCTGTCTGTTTCCTTCTCTGTTTCTTGTACACTCCAGATTAAGTATTGTCTTATGAATTGAATTCAAGTCAGGGAGCACAGTGAATACATAATAATGCGATTCTGCAGAATTGAAAGGAGAAACTGGAATGAATAAATTTTGTTAGATCGTAGCTTTAGGGTACATTTAATCCCATACTATATTATTGTGGATTATTATGGTGGTGGAAAGCTTTTGAATGGCCAGGTTGCAAATATAACACCTCTCTTTGGATGATTACAGCGGCCATGGCCAAGGGTTGCATAAGCTGCTTTGAAAGCCGTTTCTGCCTGTTTGTTTTGTTTGCTTTACAAAATGGAAAGCTGCTTCCCTTCCCCCCCCCCCCAAGCCAAACAGATGTTCACACACATACATATGGAAACAGCTAGGAATAACTTCCAAAACACCTGCACGAGGCTTGCAAAGGACACAGCTGCTTTAGCAATTCAAAGAGAGATTCTATGTTTTGTGTTGCAAAGCAACCCTTTCAAACGCTTTATGCAGCCTTGTTTTGTCATTTGTACATACTGTCGGAACTGTGCTACTCTTTAGTCTTTATTGTTTCTTTAATGTGATTATTTACCTTATTTCCATTAAATATTGCGGGGGGGGGGGAGCCTTTGAAGCTTAGGTGGTATTTTCCTTGCAGCAAAAACAATAATGTAACTGGCCAGTTTAACTAAATTATGTTTAATTATAATTTGCATATATTGAAGAAAAATCAGTCTTTATTATTTTTGTGTTTATTGAGAGAACTGTTTCACTTATAAAATTTGTGATAACCCCCAGTGGGTATCATTCTAAACATTAATACCATGTTCAGGGTGCTACACTTCCAAATTACAATAAAAATCCCCATGCCTGTAAATTTAGATTGTTTGAAATAATCATTATATCTCAAACTCCCAAGAAAGTATTAATGCATGAATTGACTGTTTGAACTTTTTATTTAGATCTTCTCCAAGTTTGGAACAGTTTTGAAGATCATAACCTTTACAAAGAATAATCAGTTCCAGGCCTTGCTTCAGTATGCTGATCCTTTGAATGCACAGTATGCCAAAATGGTAACTTTGCGAATAGACTCCTAATATGCTTGCATTGTAACAGTTTACTGCATGTGAAACACCTTATTTTTCTGGTGCTATGTCACACAAGTATTGTGCTGCAATTTTACAGTACAGAAATAATGTGCAAAAATCATTTCATGTAGCTATTTCTTTGCATTACGGTATAATATAATTCTTTGAAATTCAGAGACTGCATAAACATTTGTGTGAGATGAAGGGACATAATTGTGCATTATAAACATCCTTCATTGAAACGTTGGTAGGGCAATGTGTAGAATGCAGCTTTCCAAAGGCCTATTTCATTGGCTGTCCAGGGGCGCGTACAATTTTCTCCCATCCATTTTTCCCCTTTACCACTGCTGTAAAAAGAAGCAGATGCTAGCGTGATTGTTCCAGTTTTGAAAGATTGCTCTGGCAAGCCTTTAGGACCGATAGTAAAAACTTTTCAGAAGAGCTCTGCAAATTCTAAACAGGTGCGCCACGAAGGCTATTTGATTAATTATTCAAATCTTCTGATAAGAGCTGTGTATCATTTAATAGCTACATTTTACTAACTTGATAGCATCAGTGATGCAACCTAAGCATGATGGTGTGTAGTCTCAAAGAAATCCAATTTCAAAACGATACTTGGGGTATAATTTAAGTATAACAGAGTTACAAAATTCTGGCAATATGGTCCCTTTAGTTTACAAAGCACATAAAACATCGGGCCAAAGCAACATTAAGAATACAAACTCATTTGCCCTTTGCTTCAACCAGAATGTATGTTCACACTGCAACTGTTCATGTGTTTATGTGATCTAATTTCCCAAAACTCCTGGAAACATTTCAAAACCTCAACTTTGTGTGTGTGTGTGTGTGTGTGTGTGTGTGTGTGTGTAAGTAAATATTTTGGCTTGCTAACAAAGAATAAAGGGAGCAAGCCAAAATATTTACACAAATATGAGCTGCCACTACTGTAGCTACTGCCTGTAGATGGCCTTGGGCTAGGCTGAAACAGGAAATAAGATTTGTCCCGTGTCTGGGACTAAGCAAGTGTATTCTGAATGCTAATAGGAAATAAGATTTGTCCCATGTTTGGGGCCTAGCAAGGTAATCTAAAAATAGTTAACAAGCATTTGACATATATATATATATATATATATATATATATATATATATATATATATA
>JAKJMR010000726.1:59706-88776 GCA_024449315.1 Daboia siamensis
TATATATATATATATATATATATATATATATATATATATATATATATGTAATGTATGTATGTAAATATATGTGTGTGTGTGTGTGTATGTATATATGTATATGTATATGTGTATATATGTGTGTGTATATATATATATATATATAAAGGGACGCGGTGGCTCAGTGGGTTAGGACGCTGAGCTTGTCGATCAGAAGGTCGGCAGTTTGGCGGGTCGAATCCCGAGTGCCGCGTAGCAGAGTGAGCGCCTGTTACTCGTCCCAGCTTCTGCCCACCTAGCAGTTCGAAAGCACGTCAAAATGCAAGTAGAAAAATAGGGACCACTACGGTGGGAAGGTAACAGCGTTCCGTGCGCCTTTGGTGTCTAGTCATGCCAGCCACATGACCACGGAGACGTCCTCGGACAAGCGCTGGCTCTTCGGCTTTGAAACGGAGATGAGCACCGGCCCCTAGAGTTGGAAACGACTAGCACGCATGTGCGGGGGAACCTTTACCATATATATATATATGTATGTATGTATATATATGTGTGTGTATATATGTGTGTATATATGTGTATATATGTATCCATATCCATAAGGGACGCAGTGGGTTAGGACGCTGAGCTTGTCGATCAGATGGTCGGCAGTTTGGTGGGTCGAATCCCGAGTGCCACGTAGCAGAGTAAGCGCCTGTTACTCGTCCCACCTTCTGCCAACCTAGCAGTTCGAAAGCACGTAAAAATGCAAGTGGGAAGGTAACAGCGTTCCATGCGCCTTTGATGTCTAGTCATGCCAGCCACATGACCACGGAGACGTCCTCGGGCAAGCGCTGGCTCTTCGGCTTTGAAACAGAGATGAGCACCGGCCCCTAGAGTCAGAAATGACTAGCACGCATGTGTGGGGGAACCTTTACCTTTACCTTTATGTCTCCATAGGCTCTGGATGGTCAGAATATCTATAATGCTTGCTGCACTCTTCGCATTGATTTCTCCAAGCTAACAAGCCTTAATGTAAAATACAACAACGATAAGAGCAGAGACTTCACTCGTCTGGACCTTCCTTCAGGGGATGGGCAGCCTTCACTTGACCCTAATATGGCTGCTGCTTTTGGTAAGAACTCTTCCTTTGTCGTTGGAGGTAGAACAAATGGCTCCTGCCTTTTACCATGGGGCTACTGAGGTTTTTCTTTACACAAAGAAATGTGCTGTTATAGATAGTGGTAAAATGTGCCTCCCGTCATGTGGAAGAAGTGGCTTTGAAAAATACTTATTGTTAGTATAGGTCAGGAGTTGGCAACCTTGGCTCTTTTATGACTCGTGGACTTCAGCTCCCAGAATTCCTGAGCCAGCCATGCTATGATGTTAGATTAATAATTATGTTTTTTTTAAATTGTAGCACTACTGCTTATGAAAGGTATCTCAGTTATGAAACTGTTAAGAGCCAAAGTTGAGATTCTCTTTGTACTTTTTGTGTCCTATGCATCACTGAGGATACGAAAGAGAGTTTGTCAAATTTGGGCCTTTTTAAAAAAAGAAAAGAAAAAAAGGAACATTTTCCTCTGTGTATTTGGAAGGAATGGATAAAAAATCACTTTTACAATTTTGCTTTGTTCATTCTTGCACAACCTTTTGCCAGCATCTGTTGGAAATCACCACCAAACTTTTTCTTCCTTAGCTAACCCAGAAAAAAAACAATGAAGATAAATTTTGTTTCCTCTTATTTCAGGGGAAATTTTATTTGTAAAAAGCGAAGGACACTGACTCTTTACACAGCTCTGATGAGGCTATAATCTTACAATAATGTTACTGTACTCTAGAGGGTAATTATTATTGTTGTAGAATTTGGAACAGAACCACTGATGGGTCCTTGCTGTCCCTGCCCCATCTCCAATTGAAACAAGAATTTGAGTCCAGCGTTGAACTCAAAAGCTTTTGGAGCTGTATCAAACCTTATCTTTATCCATACATTCTTCGTGGTGAGCAGTAACCACTGTCAGCCTTGCCCAGAAAGGGTACTTTTGAAAATAATATACTGTATTTTAGTTATATTTAATATATTGGGGTTTAACGTATTGATCTCAAGATAGCTCAAATAAAAAATTTTTTTAAAAAAAATCTGAGTATTTCTAAAGTAGGCAGAGAAAAAAAACTCTTAACCCTTTCTTCTAAAAGTGCAGTGGAAACCATTCCCCCTTGCAGAAAGCTATTCTTAGTTCTTTTATATCTTTTATTCTGTAGAAAGATATTCTTAGGTCTTTCTCTTCTGGTTAGCCATGATATTCTCTAGGGATAGCCCATTAGGAATTGAGCTCAGGAACTAAAACGGGAGCTTTAGGACTTTAATCTTCAGAACTAGGAACAGAACCAGATTTTTGAGAATTATATTTATCTCAAATTTAGCCTGGGCTTTGTAGTTTTCTCAGGTATTCATCCAGGCAGGTAATTGATTGCTACAGGTTTACTCAGTTGGGAGCACCAGATGAGCAATGTTCTGGCAGAAATTTGTCCTGGAAAGAATTTCCCAAACCTTGCATTTGTATTTTTGTGAACAAGGTGCACTCTGATCCCAGACATTTTTGCTCACAATAGATGAACGCAGGATTTTTTGAATTTCCTTTCCTCCTGTTCAGCTGTTTCTATGACTTACTATCTAAATATACAAAACAGCTTCAGTAAACTCTGAACCTAAGCTTAAAAGAACAGGTAAACGACAGTATTAAGACGAGAAAACGTACTCACTTTTTCCTTCAAACAGCCATATGTTGACCCAGTGTCAAGTGAACTAATTAATTTGTTAAGATATCCATTTGTGTGATCCTGCAAAGGGAGTTTACATGCTGTATGCAAAAACTCTACTATTCTTGGGTGGAAATACAAGGTATTGTATGTATTTGATATCAGTATTCACGCAGGCCCTATCTGGCTGAATAAGCTCTTTGTTGCTGAATGTTTGCATAATGAATTATAATGGAGAGCAGAAGTGTAAATTAAATGATGAATGCCTATATTGCCAAATACAAGTCACAATACCAATGCATGCTGTATTATAACTATAAAATATACAGGGTTTCGCAGTATTTGTGTAACTGCCATATTGTGACTAAAGATAAGAGGTTTAGGAAGCTGTTGAGTTCAGACAACATGAAAGGTTGTAGTCCTGAATGTGGCAATTTCCTGCTGTTTCCAAAGCACCACAGCTGTAGCATGTGAATTGGCCTCATGAAACAGAGCCTGCTTGATTTCTTTGCTCAGTGCTTATTTCCACACATCATATTCTTACGTTGTGTATAAGTTGCTGCAATTGCTTTTAATGCCATGGTTCCACCTTTCAATCAGTTAAGTAATCTTCAGAGAATAAACAGTTTGATAGCATAAAGCAGCTGCTTATATTTTTCCTGCTATCTCATTGGAGGTGCAGGATGGCGTGGGAAATGAATCTAATCGTCTAATTTAACATAAAAAGAAAAATGAAGCACTTGGCCCTTGTTAATAAACTACAGACAAAGGTTAACACATGTACGTGCTGTTTGCACTTGGGTTTTTGGTTCTTCAGTGTCCTGTGAGAGAAGCGGATCCTAAAATGCCTATTGGAATTATACCCATATTGAGGAAGAAGATTGTACAGCTGTTATTCATCACTTAATTGACAGTATAGGCTTCAAATAGAAGCAGAGCAGAGAATCACACAAACTGAATTGAACAAGGGATATATTCATCCCATGCAATAAGTCTGAAGACAAAAATCTTTCCTTTAGGGAGTTGAGTAACTTTTTACTTTCTCTAGAAATTAACCTCCTGCAATCTGGGTAATTTGTTTTCCTTTTTTCCAGGCACTCCAAGTATCATCTCCTCACCATACGCAGGGGCAGCTGGCTTTGCTCCTGCCATTGGCTTCCCCCAAGCTACAGGTAAAGTCTCTCTTAGTATAGTAAATATCTGATTTTTCTTTCTTTAATATTTCGTTTAGGTTTGTTAAATATTTATTAGAACCAAAAGCCGACAAATGTGTTGGCTGCTTTTTAATAGTGTGGGTCATGTGTTGTTATTTTATTTAACAGCGCATTAATGAAGCACTAAAAATACAGCTTTTGATATTGCTTGACTATTTTTCCGTACCTGATGTTTTCAATTCCAGTTAGAAAATTTTAAGTTATTTGATTGTAATCGGGCAGGTCAGTATAAGAGATTGTTTTATCCACATATAACTACTAGCAGGAAACACGAGAATCCCAAGTCTTGAGTAATATGGCATTTTGAAGGAATCCTTCCTCCATAAAGCATGGGGAGAAGTTTAAAATTTTGGGATGAGAGTTTGATTTGATTCAGTTTGCTGTTTCAAAATGGAATTTAGACATAAGCTATGATATTTAATCCAGTGAGGAGAAATAGATTGCTGTGCATTTCCAGATTAAATTTACTTTTTAATAAAAAATGAAGTTACCTTTGTTTTTACTGAAATGCTTTTTTGGAACTCTTGGCTGTTCCAGGTTTATCGGTCTCGGCTGTTCCTGGCGCACTTGGTCCTCTTGCAATTTCCACCTCTGCAATGACTGGGCGGATGGGTCTCTCAGGAGTTACAGGATTGCCTGGAAATTCTGTGTTACTTGTTAGCAATCTTAATCCTGATGTAAGGCCAACACACATGTGCATATGCCCCAGCTCAAACATAGTTTTTGTTTTAATCGTTTTTATTCTTTTGGAAAAGAAAAAAGTCACAAACCCACAAAAAGAATATATATCTTACATTGTAAACAAAAAAAACGGTGTGTGTGTATGTTTGTGTGTATATGTATGTGTGTGTGTATATATATATGTATATGTGTGTATACACACACACATGCTAATGTGACATTCATGTCTGTAATTAACCTCTGTCAAGTGCACTTGAAAACAAGGAAAGGGGGTAATTAAACATAGAAACTTAATATATACAAATATTAAGTAATCCTCCAAGTTGGACTCCTATACTGAAGTATTTGCTCAAATAAAGAAAAAGAGGTAAGCTCTTCGCACCGTTGGATAATTCACTGAACATGAGAGTCATTCCAACCCTGTAGTTTATTTATTTTATTTATTTATTTTATTACATTTATATACCGCCCTTTCCCGAAGGACTCAGGGCGGTTTACAGGGTAATTAAAAACACAGATATAAAAGTTAAAAACAAATTAAAATAAATTATAATAATCCCTGTATTAATTAAAAAACCCAATTGGACTAAATTAAAATTAAAAATTCTCAGCCTGGGGCAGAGAGCTCGAAGAGCCAGGTCTTCAGGTCCCGACGAAATGAACGGAGGTCGGGGGCAGTCCTCAACTCCACCGGCAGCTGGTTCCAAAGGGCAGGTGCACCCACAGAGAAGGCTCTACCCCTGGGTGTCATCCGCCGGCAATCTCTCACCAGCGGCACCCTGAGAAGACCCTCCCTGTGGGACCGCACTGGACGAAGGGAGCTTGATGCCGGCAGCAGGTGTTCCCTCAGATATCCCGGACCCAAGCCATTTAGGGCTTTATAGGTCATCACCAGCACCTTGAATCTCACCCGGAGGGCAACCGGAAGCCAATGCAGCTCGCGGAGTAGAGGTGTTACATGGGAGTATCGGGAAACCCCCATCACAACTCGCGCGGCCGCATTCTGCACCAGCTGAAGCCTCCGAGTGGTCCTCAAGGGCAGCCCCATGTAGAGAGCGTTGCAGTAATCTAAACGGGAGGTCACGAGCGCATGAGTGACTGTGCGTAGGGCATCTCGGTCCAGATAGGGTCGCAACTGGCGCACCAGGCGAACCTGGGCAAAAGCCCCCCTGGTCACGGCTCCTATATGATCTTCAAAATTGAGTCGTGAATCCAGGAGGACGCCCAAGTTGCGAGCCCTATCAACGGGGGGTAACACCTCACCCCCCATCGTTAGAGATGGAATAATTTGGTTAACCCGAGATGCCGATATGCACAGCCACTCAGTCTTGGCGGGATTGAGACGAAGCCTGTTTCTCCCCATCCAGACCTGGACCGCCTCCAGACAACGGGACATCACGGAGAGGGCATCGCTGGGTTGGTTCGGGGTGGAAAGAAAAAGTTGGGTATCATCAGCGTACTGATGATACCCCACCCCGAAACTACGAATGATCTCGCCCAGCGGCTTCATATAGATGTTGAACAGGAGAGGCGAGAGAACCGACCCCTGAGGGACTCCACAAATGAGAGGCCTCGGGGCGGATCTCTGCCCTCCCGTCAACACCGACTGCGAACGGCCCAGGAGATAGGAGAACCACCGTAAAATGGTGCCTCCCACTCCCAACCCCCTGAGACGCCGCAGTAGGATACCATGGTCGATGGTATCAAAAGCCGCTGAGAGATCTAATAGGACTAGGACAGAGGAACAACCCCTGTCCCGAGCCCTCCAGAGATCATTCACCAGCGCGACCAATGCCGTCTCCGTGCTGTATCCGGGCCTGAAGCCCGATTGGTACGGGTCCAGATAATCAGTTTCCTCCAGGAACAGAGGGAGTTGATGCGCCACCACACTCTCAACAACCTTCGCCAGAAAGCGAAGGTTGGAGACTGGACGATAGTTATTTAAGACAGCCGAGTCCAGGGCAGGCTTTTTCAGGAAGGGTCTCACCACCGCCACCTTCAAAGCGGCAGGGAAGACACCCTCCTCCAAAGAAGCAGCTATTACTGCCTGGAACCAGCCTCGTGTCTCCTCCCGGGCCGCATAAACTAGCCAGGAGGGGCACGGATCCAATAAACAAGTGGTGGTGCTCAGCCTCCCCATGATCCTGTCCACATCATCAGGGGAAACAGGATCGAACTCAGTCCAGATAACATGCTCAAGACCGTCCGATTCCTCCACGTCAGATTCTGCCCAGTCAGAGTCCAGACCGGTCCGGATCTGAGCGATTTTGTCCGCAAGATGATGACTAAACTCCTCGGCTCGTCCCTGTAAGGGATCCTCCCTCACCTCCTGGTTAAGAAGGGAGCGAGTCACCCTAAACAGGGCGGCCAGGCGATTATCTGCGGACGCGATGAGGGCAGCGAAGTAATTAGACTTCGCCGTCCTTATCGCTGCAAGACAAGACCTTATGAAGGATCTTAACTGCAATCGGTCAGATTTGGATCGGCTGGACCTCCAACCGCTCTCTAGGCCCCGTCTCCGACGCTTGATGTCCCGGAGCTCCGCAGAGAACCATGGAGCCCAACGGGATCTGCGCCGGGTCAGAGGTCGCAAGGGTACAACACAGTCAAGTGCCCCGGAGGCCGCCCTTTCCCAGGCATCCACCAGGGCATCGACTGGGCTGTGGGTAAGGGCGATGGGTATAGACCCAAGCGCCATCTGGAACCGTTCCGGGTCCATTAGGCGCCTGGGGCGGAACCACCTGGTCGGTTCCGCAGCCCAGCGGCGGGGGGTGGCGTAACGGAAGACCAGCCGCAGGAGATAATGATCTGACCATGACAGGGGAACAATGGTTGGTGAACCCCCTCCCAGATCATCCAACCACTGTCCAGACAGGAACACCAGGTCGAGAGTATGATCCCCCACATGAGTCGGGCCCTCAATAACTTGGGTCAGGCCCATGGTCGTCATGGAGGCCATGAACTCCCGAGCCAACTCAGACGACCCTCCCAGTGAAGGCAGGTTGAAGTCACCCAGAACTATAAGCCTGGGGAACTCCACCGCCAACCCTGAGAGAGTATCAAGCAGCTCGGGCAGGGCTGTTGCCACACAGCTGGGCGCCAGGTATGTGAGCAACAAGCCCAACTGAACCCGAGAACCACATCTCAGGAGGAGGGATTCACTCCCGGCCGTTTGGACAATGGTGGTCTCCCGCGGACATAAAGTCTCCCGGATAACCACTGCCACCCCACCGCCCCTACCCTGAGCCCGTGGCTGGTGTAGCACACGGAAGCCTGGAGGGCATAACTCAGTCAGAGGAACCCCTCCCACCGAGCCCAACCAAGTCTCCGTAATGCACGCCAGATCCGCACATTCCTCCTCAATCAATTCCTGAATGAGGGGAGCCTTATTAACGACGGATCTGGCGTTAAAATAAACCAGCCTAAGCTCAGGGGCCTGATCACCCTCATCCCCGGGCAAAAGGGTGCTAACCGGAGGGTCGGAGCGCGCCACCGCACGTAGACAGCGGGGGCGCGATCCCAGATGTTGATATGGCCCTCCGTGCAACCACCTGCTGCCATTCCCTATCGTCGTGGGGATTTGAAGCCCCACCCCAACATTCACAACCACCTCCCCCAACCCCGTTTCGTTGGGATCCCTAACAGTCCCAGGCTGAGCGCCGGTTAATGATTCCCTCCCCAGTCTATTATCCCTCCCCCTCCCTAACCTTTTAAAACAACCAGCTAAAAAATGTATCAGGGGCCTCTTAGCGTGTCTCAACACTAGGCCCGTCTAGGCCCAGCCACCTCTCGGAGTCCCAGGAATTGGGCTCGTCATTAAGGGGAGAGTGGAAACAGGCGGCTGGTCGTGCCCAAGAGGGAAAAACCCCCCTAAGGGCATACAGATCAGCTCCAGAGTAACGATAACAAACCATAAAACAGTACCATATTCACATAGGGCAAGATTACAATTATTTACAATGGGTGAATCAATAAGATGATGGTATCTAGATCAAGGTTTGTGAGTGCGCGTGTGTCTATAAAAGCGGTGACATTTTCCATTGTCTTCCTGTTACTTTCTGAATAGCTGGTAAAAGAATGTAAGCATCCTCAAAAACCACTGATTCTTTCAGAACAAAATCAGTATATTAAGTAACTTATTTTCAAAAGGAAATATTATAATACATATCCCCATTGTTAATAACCCATTACATTTTTACTATTAACTGAACTTGCCATTTTTTTCCTAAGAAGTTGTGACATGCAAAAGTATTTTGTAATTAATTGTAAATGTATAATAACGTGACATATGGCCAGAATGGCCTTTATTACATTGGTGTACCAAACATTCCAGTTCCTTGTACTGTACTGTACTGTACTTATGATCTGGACTATCTGATACAGTTATGGCAGATTGTATAAAAAGATATTAAACTCTAGTGCCAGAACAATTCTCTTTTCCCAATAAAAATGCATTTAAATTCAACCATAGATATATGCCAAAGCGGATTTTAATAATATTGCAGCCCCCAGTATCTCATTTTACACTTAGTTGAACTGCCAACTATTATAATTAAATTTATGCTATTTGTTAAAATCTAAACAATCATATGGTCTTACCAATGAAAAACATGGCTAAATGATGTGAATTATATACAGTACTACAGTATAGAATATGTTAAAACAAACATATACAGTAACTGTATGATAATTCCAGATTTACAAATTATATATTACAAAATGGTTGTCTTGTTATTCTGTGCAGGCAATCACACCAGATGGGCTTTTTATCTTGTTTGGTAAGTTTAGTTTCTATATACAAAAATACATAACATTCTCTTGAGAAGCTAATATTTCATGTTGAAATACAAATTGTAATTGGTTTGTGTTCTTAAAAATATTGGGTGACATCTGTATATTTGTTTATTTATGGGAACCTGATTCTTTTGTAAATAATAATTAGAATCTATCTGACTTGTAGATTTTCTTATCTGTGTTGTTTCGTATATATGAATTCAAATGCATTTTACTTTGCAGGTGTTTATGGTGATGTCCACCGTGTAAAAATCATGTTTAATAAGAAGGAAAATGCCTTAGTTCAAATGGCAGATGCAACTCAAGCCCAACTAGGTATGAACAGTGCTAATCAAATATAGTGTGATTGCATTGTATAAACTGCTTATTTCATTTACTTTATAGTAAACATTATAATTTTTCTTTTTTCAAAAACAAACAGCAAAACTCTTAAGAATTGAAGTTAAATGTTACTGCTGCTTTTACCTCTGCAACAAGATATTGATTTTCATTTGATTAAAAATTCATTTGATTTTTTTCAACTGAAGATTCTTCAATGTGAAGTTAATGCATGCTTCATTTTCTATACTTTATTAATTGTGCATAGTGATCTGCTTCTCTCGTAAATAATAGAGTACACCTGATCCTAATTCAGAAACATTATAAAATGAAACAAACATGATGGTGCAGTGGTTAGAATGCAGTATTGCAGGCTGACTCTGCCCACTGACAGGAGTTTGATCCTGATCGGCTGAAGGTTGACTCATCCTTCCATACTTCCAAGGCTGGTAAAATGAGGACCCAGATTTTTTTTTGGGGGGGCACTATGAAATGGTATATAAACCTAAGTGCTGTTGCTATTGCTATTTTTGCTGCAAATAGCATACTGGAAATCAGCGTAGTTGAAAATTAGCAAAAAGTGACTCTAATATAATATACTAACTGATTATTGGAACAGATCTTTTAAAAATACCCCTTGGTACAGTATCTTTTTATTTAATTTTCCCCAATCTTAACTTCATTGTCTTAAATACTTCAGCCATGAATCATTTAAGTGGACAAAAACTATATGGGAAAACACTCCGTATTACACTCTCAAAGCATCAAACAGTACAGCTCCCTCGTGAGGGTCAAGAGGACCAGGGTCTAACCAAGGACTATGGCAATAGCCCTTTGCATCGCTTTAAGAAGCCTGGCTCCAAAAATTTCCAAAATATCTTCCCTCCATCTGCCACTCTTCACCTCTCCAACATTCCGTAAGTACGTCCAGATATAAGGAAGGCTTGCTCAAGAGGGCTGTTGTGGCTCCCTCCTTTCCACTCAAGCCTAAAAATGTGATTTGTTGCCCTCTTCATCAGATGCTTTAGGGAATCTGCTGCATTATAGGCCAGCTCAGGATAGGAGTAGTTGATTTGAGAGGTTGGTCATGGCACACACTTCTGAGTTTGTGATAGTGGCCAAAACTCCCACTTCCGAGTTTGAAGAGAACATTTCGAAAACAAAAGGTGTTTCTCATTACATTTGGGGCATCCAGAGTCCATTGTATTATTGTCCTGCCAATTTTATTACTAGGTAAGGTAAAGGTTCCCCCGCACATGCGTGCTAGTCGTTTCTGACTCTAAGGGCCGGTGCTCATCTCCGTTTCATAACCGAAGAGCCAACGTTTGTCCGAGGACGTCTCCGTGGTCATGTGGCTGGCATGACTAGACGCCAAAGGCGTACGGAACACTGTTACCTTCCTACCATAGTGGTCCCTATTTGTCTACTTGCATTTTTACGTGCTTTCGAACTGCTAGGTGGGCAGAAGCTGGGACAAGTAACAGGCGCTCACTCTGTTACGCGGCATTCGGGATTCGACCCGCCAAACTGCCGACTTCTGATTGACAAGCTCAGGTTCCTAACCCACTGAGCCACTGCGTCCCTAATTTTATTACTAGGATATGATAATATTGCAAAACAACAACAACAAAAGCAACAACCCTGAATTTATAAATTTGCACATGGCGTCATTTTTTCTGAAGTTTCTTTTTGCCAGCAGCAGTTTGTTCTACATGAGAGGAAAGCTGTTTCTGAAATCTGCTGGTATCTCAATCACAGAATTCTTGTGCCTGTTTATAAGTTGTAGTTTCATGTGCATAAATTAAATAGTTTGTAGAGTAGATTAGAAACATCAGAGTGGTGAAATCAGTAATCACAGGAACCTTTTTTTTTTTTTTGCCCTAAATACGACCTAGCGCTGTCACATCGCAATGTTGTACCATAAAATGTATTTATAATGCCACAGGCCTATAAAAAGCTTTAATTATCTGTGAGAGTTTTATTTGGTTACAGTTAGGGACCAAAAGGAAAGCAGTAAAAACTATTAGCTAATAAAACTAGATGAGAAATTAGCATATTAGAGATGGTAGATGTAGTGACAATCATAAATATTGACAGTCTTCTGTTCAAGACATATTTAGCCAGAACATCCAAGCTTGAGCATAATTCAAATCCAGCATCTTCTAACAGCAATTGCACTTGAACAAAATTTGACAAGTTTTTGAGAATAGAGATCTCACTAGATCGATCTCTGAGGAAAAGGTGTGCAACTTCAATATCAGGCTAACCTGTACAGTTAATAAGTAGGGAAATATTAACTTGGAGTGTCAAGTGCTCCTAAGATATAAAAGGAAGCACAATAAGACATTTAAAATTGTTGCAATGATCTCATTCAAACATGGCCAGTAGTGTGTGATGCCTTTTTTACTAAACATGTAATGGCAAAATCTTAAGCCTTGTTGTAAATATTAAAATAGGAGAGACTGGTGGAGAAAACGTTAGGAATAGCAAAAAGTCTATAGGCCCCATTTGTTATCTGAGACTTTATCATTCTACATATCCAAATCAAATATAATTTGACCTGTTTCCCTAGTCTAAATATTAGCAGGGATTGAGTTGAAAGCCGCTGTGAGGCAAATCCGGGGTTATACCTTTTTCCAGGAGGCAAATGCACCTACAAGCATTAACGGAATAAAGGACCAATAGCAGAAAATCCATGCTAGTCTATATTGCATTTTCGTGCTGGTTTACCCAGAGACACAGCCCAGTTCCAGCCAAAGAAGTACATTTGGCATGGAATGAGGAACATAAGGCATAGTGCCTTAGTTCAAGGTAATTTGACTCCTGCAGGAATAAAATTGTTTCCGTTCTTGGCCTTCATAATCTAAAGACTATTGTTTTATTTTCAGAGGGAAATGTATTCATTTGATGCAGTGACCAAAAATAAAAAATCCTCTTGACAACTTTAATACTAACCCTCTATTGCAGGGGTCTTCACACTTGGCCCTTTTACGACTTGTGGACTTCAACTCCCAGAATTCCTCAGCCAGGCACGCTGGCTGAGGAATTCTGGGAGTTGAAGTCCACAAGTCGTAAAAGGGCCAGGTTTGAAGACCCCCTGCTCTATTGTGTGATAAACAGTCGTGGATTGGTGTCACTTGATGCACCTGATACTGTAATGGACCTCTGAATTAAAGTGCTATCTACTCATCCTTCAGCTGGCCCAAAACAATGCGGATAGAACATATGCTGTCCCTCAGACCAGCATTTTCCAAACATGGCCATTTCCAGATGTAAGGATTTGCAACTCCTCAGCGAATATGACCACTAATGAGAATGCTGAGAGTTGAAATCTATATATCTGGAAGTTGCCATGGTTGGCAAACATCACCCTAGGCCAGGGGTAGGCAACCTCGGCTCTTTTATGACTCATGGACTTCAACTCCCAGGATTCCTGAGCCAGCTGACTCAGGAATCCTGGGAGTTGAAGTCCATGAGTCATAAAAGAGCCAAGGTTGCCTGCCCCTGGCCTAGGCAATCCCTATCACTATACTGAACTTTTCTGAGTTAGTGCTGGAGGTTGTTTTGAACTATGAGCGGGCCAATTCTTACAGGCAAGATGATTATTCTTTCTGTAACTCACAAATCAGGAGGGAAAATATCCACCGATCTGCAGCAAGATTGGACAGAGTCTTGCTGGGTATCACTGAAATTCACTTTTCCGCTGTTCAGGGTAGCTTCTGGGAGAAAAGAGTCAGATTCTGCTTTGATTGTGCAACAAGCTAAATTCTGTCAAAGCAGAAAAATGAACTAGCTGGGTAAAGATGTCCCTGCCTCTGTTTGCATGTGAGTAATTGAAACTGACAAATGGAGGGAACAACAAAATAAGCCCCCCCCCCCCCCCAAAAAAAAAAAAAAAAAAAAAAAAACCACCCCCCCCCCCCCCAAAAAAAAAAAAAAAAAAAAAAAAGCCCAGTTCAGATTTCTTATGTTCTGGATACTGCAAGGAGAAACAGCAGAGATGCTGCTTCTGAAAGTAAAAATGCTAAAGGGAAATAATGGGGGGGGGGGGGGGAAATCCCTTCTTCTTTCCCCAAATCAAATAGTTGTCCCTGTCCTTTACTTGTTGAAAGCCTGGAGAGGAGTTTTCAAAAATGGAGGTGGGGGTGAAAGATATGAAAGGCATTCGGAAAGCAAAAGCACCATAGGCAGAGCAAGAGCTGGGAGAGAAATAGCTGCAGTGCAGGCTGATTAGAGACCTGAGCAGGTGGGCCATGCCAGCACATCCCATCACGCCCGGCTCCATGATAATTGGTAATGATTTTATGTATCTTGAAACTGTATTTAGATAATGCCAAAGGAGGAGGCTGAAAATAGAATTTTTATACTGGTTCTGCTCACACTTGCCTTACTTATGGGCTGGCTTATCTAATGAGATAAGAATATCCTGAGGAAAAGTGGGAGATTGGTGTCATCAGCACAAGGTTATCTTATTGTGCAGTGCAAATGGGAAGAATATTTTTCTTTTTAGATTCCATGAATATTTGCTAACGTTGGGCACTTAATTCTATGTTACAGGCCTTCAATCACAGTGGATGACCTGAAGAATCTTTTTGCTGGTACTGGGTGTACTGTGAAAGCCTTCAAATTCTTTCCGTAAGTTGTACGTTGTGTAAAGAATGCATTCTTGCTATCCATAAGGATAGGAAAAGATCATATGATACTAAAGAGGGGAAGGAACATAGTTACATAAACTTAAAAGCTTGGTTGTATCTTTGAATTTCTTTTACTGAAATTAAAAGCATAGAACTGGGAAGCTGAAAAGAGTTTGCTTTAACAGAATTAACAGTAGCATGCTTTAGTACAGGGGTCATCAACCTGTCGTCCGCGGCCCGTTACTGGGCCATGGGCTGTTGGCCACTGGGCCGTGTGAGTGGCTGGCCAGTGCACACGCATGTGTGCGCTTACACCCCCCCCACTCACACTAGCGTTGTGACATCGTATGGGCACTAGCAATGCCGTGAGCATCGGGTGGTTGCTAGTGTTGCCATGACTGTACTCCCCTCATGCTAGTGTCGTGATGTCGTGCAGGCGTTAGCAATGTTGTGAGCGTCAGGCGGGTGCTAGCATCGCCACCAGCAACCCTTCCCCCACTCAAGCTAGCGATGCGGCATCATGCCGGCACTATTGTCACTGCAAGCACAACCTCCCTATTCGTGCTACCATCATGGCATTCATGGGCGCTAGCATTGCCCGAGCATTGCATGGGCGCTTGTGGCCCCATTCGTATTACGCACACAATCATGGCCCCATTTGTGCGTGCACAGCCTCGTTTGCACAGGTGCGTGATCGCACACATAAAGGTGCCTCCACCACCCCCCACCTACCCCCAGGCCGCCAACCCTGAAAGGTTGCTGAAATAGAAGGGGGGGGGGGAATCAGAAGTAGTCTAACAACCAAGATTTTTAGCATTGTTTTTCTCTTGCAATATAAGCAGAATGAAGAACCTCTGAAGATTTTTAGAAATAAGTACTATACAGGTAGAATGGTACATTACAAATATATGAACTTATTTGTTACTCTTTTTGTTTCCAGAAAAGACCGCAAAATGGCTCTTATCCAATTGGGCACTGTGGAAGAAGCAATCCAAGCCCTCACTGAGCTTCATAATCACGATCTTGGAGAAAATCATCACCTCAGAGTTTCCTTTTCTAAATCTACAATCTGAATCTGATGCATTGAGGAGTTCAACGCGTTGCCGTTAAGTTCCAGTAGAAACTTTCAGGCAGAGACCATAATAGGCCAAACCAAGGCGGCATCCTTGAACAATGAAACTTGTGTGCATCGTGTGTAATTCTGTACATTGTAACAAATTGTGGGTTTACCTTTTGCTGTAATGGCAAATGGTCCTACACAAAATTTTCTGTTGATAATCTTACCTTCTTTAGCAGAACCATTTTTTTTTGGGGGGGGGGGTGATTTCAGGAACATCATCTAAGCTTTTATTCCCAGACAATATTTGTGTTCCATATCAAACAATGTGCTTGATGGAATGTTTTTAAAAATAATTTTGGCAAATTACTTTATTCATCAGTTACATCCAAAATATTTTGGTGGGAATAGTTTTTTTTTACCAATTAATGTTTTAATCGTTCTCTATTGAAAATATTGGAGGAAAGGCAGTGCCTTATTTCTCATTGGAGTAATGTAATGATATCCAATAAATTCTGTAACCCACACAGATAAATTGTCCTAAGGTGACCCTGTTGACAGTTCTAACTAGGCATTAAATCACGGTATGAGAGATAACTGTTGTTACTGTGAGATGAAGTGTAATGAGATATTGGAGAAAATGAAAGAAGAAATATGTCCTGATTTCAAAGTTTTGTACATTTCTTTCAGAAAAATAATTGTTTACACTCCTAAGGAAAAAAAAAAATCAGGTCTGTGATATGGTTTGACAAATTTTTAGAAAAATTATTTTTTTGGTAAGGTCTTGTTTAAACTTAGAAAATTAAACCTCAAGGGTTTTTTTGTACCACTATAATCTCTAATACTTAAATCAGAATTACTGTGTATTTACTTAATTTCTTATGTGCCTTATTACGTGCTTATAAATGATATAATAGTTTAGAGTTTTATCTGAAGTATCTTTAACTGTATTGTGGCTTTGTGAATTTTTTTCCCTTTGTCTTTAGTTTTTAAACATTTGGTGATTTTAAAGATGTTTTTAAATAAGTAATAGTCAAACCAGATTTTGGTGCTTTGGTATAGGGATGGGTAGGTTGGGAATGAAGATAACTCGGTGCACCTGCTTCTAGGCCCCTTCACAATATTTTAGGGGTTGCAGTTGAGTGATGCCCTTGTTGGGCTTTAGAGAATGTTCTCAGTTTCTGGTTGATATCTAACTGTTGAGTTATTGACTCTGAGAATATTTTGTCTCAGGATTCTTTTCACCCAACAGCAATGGGCTTGTTGTGCTCAGTGCAGATGGGCTTACATTCATAAATGTCAAAACTTCAGGACTGAATGTTCACTCCTTTTTGGAGAGAAAGATGCAATCTTTAACTATTTTTTTGTGAAATATAGGTATACTCAAGTTATTTCTATGATTGTAATACAATGTTTTTAGAGGGGGTCTCAAGATGTTACGTCTACTGAAAAAAAAATGCATTGTTTTATAAAATATTCCTCTCGTCAATAAGGATGGTTAATCCTTTCCATTGATTTGAAAATGGAGACAAAGATTTTTTTTAAAAAAGAAATGGAATGTGACGATATGAAATGTGCTCATTGTCTTTGGAAGGTTTAGTAGGTCAGATCGTTCTGTGAATACCAGCTTTTGCTTGGCAAAAAGAATTTCACAGCTTTAGACCAATCTCTAAACTCCTTTAAACTGATAAAATTATAAGTTACTTTTGAAATGCAAGTTTCTTACTAACATTGCTGTAGCATGAAAGGATACGCAGTGAGAGACACTGGCTGCCTTAAATTTATATAGTTGTGCGTGGAAGATTGTTGATAATCACAGTTTGGACACTTGATTAGCATGTGTATGTTTTGTTTTGTCAACATGTATGTTTCTTCGTGTAAAGCTACATTAGTGTCCAGTAAGATCTGATCCCATTTTAGCTATGACTTGCAGCTATTTGAAAATAATAAGTCTATTAAAACAAGCCAAGTCTAGAGCAGCAACACATTTTTCTTAGTTTAGCAAAGTGATTGAAAGGAGTGCCTGATTCTGGTATGGCACATGAGCCTTAGTATTTCCCTTCCATGCTATCAATTTTAACGAACCACGGCTCTAAATATATTCAGGACGACAGCCCCCTAAGCCATTAAATAGCTTCTTGGATTAGAGAACCAGTAAATTTGCCTTGTATTGTAACTTGCTAAATTATTTTTAGGCTTGGTCACCATGTGTTTAATGCTGCTACAGAGAGGGACTTGATGAATGTAACTGAAGCAGGAAAAATATGAGAGTGAGCATTAACATGTACAATATCAAGAGTGTTTTGTGTGTGTGCGCGCGCGCATGTTGTATGTGAAATACCTTATGTTTTATGCTGATAAACATTGCAAGCATTTAATTTATTGATTTTACTAATCTTAAAAACAACTTTGTAGTGTTAAGGGAAATAAATGGTCAATTTAAGATTTAAAAAAAATACTATAGTTCCTATAAAACTTCCTACTTTCAGTCTTGAGTTTTTAGACCTACAATTATAGTTACATGCTGGCAAATGTTTTGGATTTTGTTTTGGATATATTCTTTTAGTGAGGTCTCATCATAATTGCATTATATTCTGTACAAATCATAGTTGTAGTGTTTGTGTGTTTAACATTTTGAGTTTGATTTTATTTGTCAAGCTTGTT
This sequence comes from Daboia siamensis, assembly GCA_024449315.1. Classification (NCBI taxonomy): domain Eukaryota; kingdom Metazoa; phylum Chordata; class Lepidosauria; order Squamata; family Viperidae; genus Daboia; species Daboia siamensis. Next base: position 77,784 of record JAKJMR010000726.1, read on the forward strand.
TTTTCCATGAGTTGCAAATATAAGAAAAGGCAGTACAGACTTTGCGTTTAAAACAGGAATTCCATTTATAGCAATAGTTAGCTTAATTTTCTCCTGTGGAATGTTTTTGGAAGGCAACCTCTGGAATTTGGATTAAGATAAAAACAGATACTACCATTTTCTTGTCCTTTTATTCATTTGCTGCAGAACATTAGCAACAAATGTTATCACAGAATAGCAAGTGACTTAATTAAGGATGTGGTTATTGGGTAACATGGTTTTGTTTATTTTTGCAAATATTGCCTTATCAAGCATCCGAGTACAGGAAATTAATTTTCCAAATTATTTGTTCATTCTCATCACTTTTTGTTGTTTTATCCTTTATTTTCTATTAAGCTGTAAAGCTCTGTGGCCCTTACAATTCGTTTGGAAGTGCAGTTGAAGTAACAATCTTCCTTGTCAGGCATTTTTGTGACCTCTAGTATTTGGATTGAAGAATTGAAGGTAATTGGTTTTTAATCAATGTATAGAGCATATTTATACATAACAGCAGTAGCAAAGGTGCCCTTTTAGTAAACTGATTAGCGCCTTTTATGAAGAGGGATTTGCAGTTCCATAAATCAACATTTGTGATGGAAATGCTTTCTAAATAGGGAATTGCAGCACATTCTTCATCTGATAACAATGCATCAGAGCTAAAATGCCTTCAAAAACAACCAGGTTCAAACCTCAGGGCTGTAGATGGGCTAATTTGAAACAGTATTGGCTCCAGTTTTCAATCAAGTAATTACCCACAGTCCTTAGGATTCTTATTCCTAGAGGTAAAGCCATCATAGTTTAACAATGAAATGCAAACCGGATATCTTAGACCAGAAGTCCCCAACCTTTTGGGCACCAGGGACCAGTTCCGTGGAGATAGTTTTTTTCCACGGACCGGAAGGTGTGTGGTTTTGTATGCTGCCTGCTTGTTTGTGCAGACCGGATGCTGCCATGCCGCGGCCAGTACTGGTCCATGGATTGGGGGTTGGAGACCCCTGTCTTAGACTATAAACTAGGGGGGAAAAATAGACTATTTTTTTCTTTCAAAACTGACTCAAGAATGATAACTGCAGTATGCCGGCAGAGCTGCAATCTCTTACAGTGTCTTCGTACCATGCATTCTGTCTTTAGTAATAATTGATATATACGTGCCCAAGTTTTAGTATGGTTTAATTTCAGTATTGCCCAGCGATTTTCTATCCAACATATTTGCAGGTTTCCGAATGTCAAAACAACATTAATTTGAAGCCTTGCCCGAAGTTGGGTTGCCTGTCCCTTTTCTCACCTTTTGTACTCTGACTGTGTTTGTAGGATACTCTGTAGGCTCAGTGTGCCTATATTTTCAAAAGTAGCCTTGAGTTGTCTGTGTCGCACCTCTTCTTCCAGACTAAAAGGCTCCATTTGCAATGGATACTTACTCTAAAGTTTAGCACGTAGGGGGCATTTTGTGAACCAATTCCATTGCTGCCTATTTAAGTATGTCCGAGTAAGACCATAGTGGTACTTCTGGGAATAGCAAATCTGAGCTGTGCCATTGCAGTCTTCATCTTGTTACAAATATATATATTGCTATTTTCAAAGGAGCAGACCTGAGTAGATAACTCTTATTAAAGCCATTTTGTTTGCCTTGACGCTTTTGTGGACTGGTAATTTTAATTATAACTGCCAGAACTGAAATTATTGTGCTGAAAACTGTTGAAGTTTGCACAAATGCGTTTTTGAAGCAAACTCCTAATTGTCTTTGCAAAAATATGTATGTAGTATATGAAACTGTTCTTAATTTTTAAAGCAAATTGTTAACAATTAGGAATTATGTTTTAAAAAACAAAGGCTTCTTAAATCTTAATTTCAGGGTTTTACAAAGAAGAAAACAAAATGGGACCAAAGTTTATGTGCCTTCAATAGATTCTGTATATTTTTTTTTCTTTGCTAGCTCTCTGTCTTTAAAATCAGTACTCTTGTGTTCAAGGAAATGTGTATTTATATAGACTAAAATACCAAATGACCCATGAACATATAATGACCTTATGTGCAGTTGATTGCTTACTGTTTCAGTTTATAAACTCTTTTGCTGTCTACCATTGTAACATGAACCATGCCGCACCATATAGGAGTTCAAGACATCTGGCTTTACAGTTCTCACAGTTAAGTTTTAACCTGGAAAATAATAAATTAGTAAGGAGGATACTTCATCCTCTTTTATAAGTGAGCTCTTGCAGAAATTCCCATTCTTGGATTAATGTGCATTATTAATTAGTGAGGATAGGAGGAAAACAATCCAGTCACTTAAACTTTTAATTCATCTCTTTAATTGTGTTTTCATTCTTCCCCAATTCGATCTCCAGTTTCTGGAGGAACAATCCTCCCACTTTCTCGAGATACGGTTGCTGACCAAACAAAATGTTGCATTAGATTGTCACCTCATTTGCAATGACCAAAGATTGCTTGCTCTGGTTTTACCGAAACATCTTGCCAGTTCTGTCCTTGAGGTATTTTTCTTGAAAGACTCCATGTAAAGTGGCCTTTTTATGTGATTGTGGGTGGTGAACAGACTAATCAATGAAACGAGAGACAAGATTTTCTAAAAATGTGAACCAAATAAAATGATCTGAGGGAAGGGGGTATATTTAGACAGACAAAGGCACACAATTACAGGAGCCAGACATTCCCTAATTTTTCATGTGTTCACAAATCCCTTTTTAAGTTTGTAAAAATATTCATCTAACACAAGAAAATGCTGTAAATATTTGTAACAACATTTTTTTACCTGGCAAAAAAAAAAGGTTTTTGGGAACAAGTATAAAATGGTTTTATATTATTAATAAAAAGAACATCAATTGTCTTGTATATTTTGATAAGCAACAGTACCAGCTTTTGTTTGTTAAGCAGCTTGTGGCATTGGAAGGGAGAAAGGATTCCGTGTTGTTGAGATGACTTGATGTTATAAATGCAAAGAAGTTGAAATATTAAAGAAACCTATTTTCTAACTGTGTAGTGCATGGTTAATTTGAATTTCTGTACACTGCCGTTTTATTCCATTTCTTTTAAGTTTGTGTACTTGCTGATTATTACTTGAGTATCTACCTAACTCTTTTTCTAAAACTCTAGTTGTAGCATGCCTCTTAATAAATGTCATGACATCTGTACTCTCAAATTTTTCTGCGTTCTTGTCTATTACTTTAGGTTTCCCTTTTTAATTGTTACGCTAATGTCTGTCTCTTTATTTGTGTTTCTTTCTTCTATTGGCCACCTATACTTGCTCTCTTTGGATTTTGTCTCAAGTCTTTGATAATCATGTTTTCACAAAACCACCTTATAAAAAGTAATATATAATATAAGACAAATAATTTACTGTTTTAATTTGTTCTGGGACAAATACTTTTAGAAAAAAAATAGTTATCCAGTTTAGTTCACACGCCATCTGAGCCTACTTAACCACTATAACAGCAGATAGGTCACCCGTTACAAGTTATCACTTGCCACCTGAAGCCAGCGAACATGAGAAACATTTTGCCTCCAGTAAAATATTCTGAACTGTTTAGTCCTTGTTCATTTCAGCGAGTCAGAATTCCATCACCAACCTCTTAACTCTAATCTGTTTCATTTGGGGCAGTGGCTGGAGGAAAATAGGGCAAATATTTTCTTTGCATTGACATTTAGCGAAGTCCCAACAGAGATTATTTTATATTCTTGTCCCTCTCTCTTTGGACACCAGATTGGCTTGCCATTCCGCTAGTCCAAAGTCATGCTATTGTATTTGCTGTAGACCGATGCTGTGTAGTTAAAGCACACAAGAATAGCTGATTAATTTATGATATGAATATTCCAAAGGTCATGAAAGCATTCGCAAAACTGTTAACAGTGACAGGCTAGCTAGGAATTTATCAAATGCCTTTGCATTATCCAGCTGTGGTCACAGGAGACTGCAATGATGACACATGTGGAGTGACATTGTGCCAATGCAGCAATTACATAAATCTCGCCCATTTCTTTGTCCCCTGGCGCATCCCATTATCTCTTTTCTCAACATTTTTATGTGTCCAAGCTCTTGCACACAGACCTTAATCACTGTTTAAAAGTAGCCTTTGCTACAAATGTGTTGATGCTTATTTCTTTCCTAATTCACTAGTTGTAACTTGACCTTTGAAATTCTACCTTATCTTGAAATTACTAGGTAACCCAGTCTTCGCTCATTTCTACCTAAGAGGCCAACTGAGGATGATATCGGAAAGGGCTTTTTACAGCATCCCTGTGAGGGAGATGGGCAATTCAAAAATTGTGATAAAATGATAATCCCAAGCTCTTTGGAGGATGAGGAAAGGTGTGATAAAAATATCAAAAACTGGAAGTTCAGAGTTGTGCTGCACTCCAGATGTTAACTTTGCATTAAGTAAAGTTAGGGATGGGGGGGGAGGGAAAGCTAAGCATGATGGGGCAATAATTACACTGCACAAGAGGTTCCTGATGAGAGCGGGCAGTGATGTAACAATTGCATCTGGCTTTCATAAGCTGCCCAGTTACAGTATGTTCCAGCTCCTTTAACTTGTGGGAAAGCTGTGAAAGTTTTGCAAAGTGTAAAAGAAAAGAAAAATTGGAAAAAAGAATAAACCTACTGTATTTTCCTTTTGTCAACGTTCTATGGCTAAGGTCCCTAAATAACTTCCAATGGTCTACTGGATATTATATGAAAATGGGGACCCGGATTAAATTGCGATGTTGGATCATCCAGTTAGAATGCACCCACTATTCTTCTGCTAATTCTGAAGTAGTAATGTTAGCTTTAATGTTAGCCACCCACAGTTCACACACACCTACAAGCACCCTTCTTTCTTGGCTCCTCTGTGCTCGTGGGTTCTTCTTGCATTCGCATGCACCCTATAATCATACTTGATAAGCTTCCCTGCACTTGTATGTACATCCGCCAGCACCTTCCTTTCCAGGCCTTTCTGCACTCCCATCCATCCATCCTGTGCTTTCTTTCCCCAGTTCTCTTGTGCTCTCACACGTGCACAGATCCACCAGCAATCCTTGCTGCCCTTCCTGTGCTCACGAGCACCATGGACCTTCCTTCCCAGCGTGCACCACGGCACCCCCTCCACCAATTTGAGCGTTGCCTCCCTCCATTCTCCCCCAGAGCAGAGCTATCTGCACACCACACCAAGCCCAATTCAAGGGCAGAAGACAGATCTGATTTAAAACAAAGCGGGTGTGTGCCAGAGAGGAAGGGGTTTATGCCACTTAAGGGCATATATTACATATTTATAATGATTAGAAAATAAGTAAATCCATTTTTTTTCTGTTTAGGTAAAGAAATATCTCTGAAATGATGACCCAATAGGTCACAGGTTGTTTAGTAGTTAATTGGAGATTTCAGGTGCATCGGGGGTTTTTTCTAGATACTGGGGCCTTTTTCTGAGTGCCCTTGGCTGAAGTGGTAGAAAATAAGAAGAGACAACTGGACACTTCTGCAATACAGCCCTTGTTCCGACAATAGCTGAATTGATGGACACCACTTTTTGAGAAGAGGACAACACCATGGTTTCTCCTTTTAGTTCAGTTGTTCTAGCCTTCATAAATTATTATACAAGTTTTGGCACTTTCAGTACATCTACAAGTCGAATATCGGAAGGTAAAACTGATGAATTATCCTCTTTTTGCACACATACGCTTTTTGACCCAACATCACTTTGAATAACCTCCGGAGAGACAAGGGATTCTCTGTGAGAAAGTCGAATAAGGGATATTTTTGTATTTAGCATGATTGATTGCCTCTATTGATAGCTAGTTTGGTCTAGTGCAGGGCTAGGCAACTTTGGCTCTTTTATGACTCATGGACTTCAACTCCCAGAATTCCTGAGCCAGCCACGCTGAGGGGAAAGGGAGAGGTTTCCAAGCTGAGCCATGTTGGCTCAGGAATTCTGGGAGTTGAAGTCCACGAGTCATAAAAGAGCCAAAGTTGCCTACCCCTGGGCTAGTGCTTAAGGCACCAGGCTAGAAAGTGGGAGGCCATGAGTTGGGCCAGTCATTCTCAGCCCAATCCACCTCACAGGGTTGTTGTGGGGAAAACAAAAGGAGGAAGGTGCATCAGATATGTTTGCTGCCTTGGAACTATTTGCAGGATTCAAATAAATAAATGGAAGCCATTTCCCAACTTGGTCTGTAAGAAAAAGAAGCCTCTTTTACTAAAGCCAAGTGGTTACAGAGTAGCAAAGCAGATCTGAAGTTTTGCACCCAAAGCATCTAGTTAACTTTTCCTTTCTCCCCACCTTTCCCTTGGTTATCTCAAAGTATCCAACTACATTCAGACAAATTGTTTTGGTAACAGATCCTGGGCTTGGAGGGCTGGATGGTGGCACATTCCATTCCATGACCTTGGAACAGCCACTGGCTCTCACAGGATGGAAGAGCTGTAGTTTTGATTCCCCTTATTCCAACTCCCCTTCACCTCTCCACAACTCCCTTCCCTTATGATTTATGGCAGACTGGCCTCTGGCGAAGCGTGACTGATGTGGCAGGATGACAGCCCTGACACCATGTGTCCTATTCCCCATGCTTTTGATCAACACCTGCTACCTTGAATGAATGAATGAACCTTTATTGTCAAAGTACAACCATGTATACATTGAGATTGGCTGAGCCTTCCTTCGTGCCCCCCCTACCACAACTCACAGTGACAACAAACCCACCATCTTGTTACACCATATGAGCTAATTGCCTTCAGTTTCACCAAACACAAAAGATCAATATTGGTGTTGTCTTCAGAGACTGAGAGATAAAGACATCCTAGTGAATATATACAAGAGTGGAATTCTGCCCCACTACAAAAAAAGAGGTCATCCAAAGAAAATTGAGTCAAATATAGTTCTGTATTATTTTTTTTTAAGGTGAAAACATACTATGCCTCTGCTGCAGATTTGAATCAAAGGCCACTCGTTTAATCAGTTCAATGAACAGCCTCTGAACCAATTGGTTGCAGTAGATGTACGTGCTTTTTACCTGTACGTAAAAAAAGGAAACGAATGCCCTCTAAAGAAGGTGCTGTAAAGCTACTTCCTTGTGTCTTTTCAAATTCTATTTTTCCATTACTTTTTTCCTTTCTTGAAATTTTTACCTTTATAATAATAATAATAATAATAAAGTTGGAAGGGACCTTGGAGGTCATCTAGTCCAACCCCTTGCTCAGGCAGGAAACCCTATACCATTTCAGACAAATGGCTGTCCAGTCGCTTCTTAAAAACTTCCAGAGTTGGAGCATTCACTGCTTCTGGAGGCAGGTTGTTCCACTGGTTAATTGTTCTAACTGTCAGGAAATTTCTTTGATTTCTTTCTCTTTTTTTTTGTTTCTTACTTCATTTTAGTTTCTCTTAGTTTTTATCTTTTTTTTAAAAAAAATCCCACCTTTGATGAAATTATATATAAAAACAATGATTAATTGAGGAAATGGGTAAAAAAAAATTCTAGTGAACCTAACTGAAAGACAGATACATTAAAACTATGCAAGAGTACCTTTCCTATTTTCTCCCCTATATTCATGTGTAACTAGTGGTGGGATTCAAACATGGGAACAACCAGTTCTCTGCGTGGGATGCCGCTTCCGGAAGTCCACTCTAGGCCTGGGCATCAAAATATTAGCTAGCGGTTCTGCCGAACTGGTGTGAACCGGCTGAATCCCACCACTGTGCATAACTGTTCTGGAGGGCATCATTTTCTAGACTGGCTAAATTTCAACTCGCAGAATTTTCCATCTGTTTGAAAGGATTCCAGAGCAGCTTACGATGTAACAAACAGCCAGCAATTTCTGCTATTGGGCTTCTAAACTTAAAAAGAAAAAGAAAAATCACACAAGAGGAATGAAGACGAAGAGGGAAAAGGAAAACGCAAGGGTCAATCGTTAGTGTTTCATACAAGCAATCCCCGATGTATGGCCATCGTTGGGACCAGAATTTCCCCTGCTAAGTGAGTTCTCCCCAGTTTTATGAACTTCTTTTTTTTTTGCCGTGGCCGTTAAGGGAATCATTGCAGTTGTTAAGCGAATCCAGCTTCCTCTTTGCTTGTTGGAAGTCGGCCGGAAGCGCGAAGACGAGTTTTAAGTCACTTTTTTGGGGGGGGAGGAGGTGCCATTGTAACTTTGAATGGTTGCTAAACAAATAGCTGTCGGGGGAGGACTAGCTGTGCAGGTGCGTATTGCTGTATTGAAATGTAATATTCCTTTAAAAAATAACGACAGTAAAAAAGGAGAGTAATTGTCTGAGGCTTAGGTAACTGAAGTATATCTTCAGAACAGACACTGGGGTCCCACAGATAGCAGGTATAACCAGTGCTTTTTTTGTAAAAGAAAAAGGTGCCGGAACTCACACACGTCATACAACCCACCTTGCCTACCCTACAAGGTTCCATCCAAAAAAGGTGCCGGAACTCCGTTCTGGGCGTTCTGTGAGAAAAAAAAAGCCCTGGGTAGAACAAGGGAAAGGACCATTTCTTGCTTTCAATTCTAAAGGCTGAAACAATAAGTGTTAAGGGAGCCTATTAGAAGTCTCTATAGTTACAGTTCCTGCATCAGCATCATTAAAAAAAAAAACCAAAAAAAACCAAAACAAACCCAACTCTCCAGGCTCTGGGAGAGAGAGAGAGGAAGACCTCTGGTGTAAACAGAGAAGAGGAAATTTGAAATGCGCTTACAGAATTCTGTGTCCAGCCGTCCCAGGTTTTTTATTTGCACACGGTGTGTTTAGATGCTAACTTTAGCCACGTATCCTTGTCTTAGCTTTGCTGTTTGTGTCTGGCTTTGCTTAATATTCCTATGTACTGTAGCATCGCTAGCCTCCTTTCTCCTGTAGTGTGCTGGTTTCACTTTGACAAGGCTACTTCTACAGTTTAAGTTAAATCTTAGCACAACAGCTGCAACATAACGGGTGCCGTATTCCCTCTGCAGTCAATGTTATTACAGGAAAAATGCTCAAGCATCACAATAACCACTGAAGCATTCGGATGGGAACCGAGACTCCAGCCTGTTCCCTTCCCCCCCCCCCCCCCAATCTTTCTTCTCTCTCTCTCACACACACACACTTTTTCATTTCTATCTGCTCCAGCACACTTTATTGCTTATGCTTGCCTGTTTGTCTAATCAGCAAACCAGGAGGCGATTGTTAATTAATCTGATTACAACCAAGCCAGAAGGACAGTATTTGCTCTTTATTTCATGTGCACAATGGCAGTCCTCTCATCGGGCTCCACCGTTCTCATCTCAGCCCTTCAGCAGGAAGCAAGCGACAGCAAAGCGTATAAAAATGAATGTTAAGTTCCATTGTGAATGGATAATCTGTATTCACTGGGGCTCTGGGCTCACTTCCATTTATCTGAGTTAGAGAAGAATAATTTTTATTGCATTATTATTATTATTATTATTATTATTATTATTATTATTATTTTAAGAAAAAGCAACTGCTGCCCAAACCATCCGCGTCTTTCGTATTTATTTGGTAGCTTGCAGTGTAGAGACTTATGCCTTTTTTTGTTTGTTTGTTTAGTTTTGTTAGTTTGTTTTTGCTTGGAAGAATGTAAAAATATTGTATTATCCTTTTAAAGACAAGACTGTAATGTTTGAACAAAAGGTTTTCTGCAGATTTCAGTGCTGAACCTCTCCCAAGACTGATTTCAGAATGACCAGTGTTTATCGGTGGGGACATCATAGGGACATTTCAGCAAACTGAGAGTAAACCCCACTCCTTAGTAGCACTGATGACGTTACCTAGCTTGGATCTACAGCTACACGAAAACAACCAAGTTCAAAGAGCACCAAGGGATCTTTCTACCCGCGTCTCAGATGGAAGATTACCAGATTACCAGGGAGTGGCATATACAGGTACCCCCAAATTAGCATTAGCAAAGTCAAATAATTCTGCTCCAGTGCAATATGTCACACGACACAAGAGGGTTGTGTTTCATTTCTAACAATATTGATGAAGGATAGGAATGTTCTACTGAAACTGGGGAGTTTAGCTGGTAGAAAAACAAAAAGGAAAATAAAAGTTCTCTCAAACTTCTTTAAAAACAAACAAACACACCCCCAAGCAAAATATTGCCACCCACTCCCTGCCAGTGACACCATATTACTACTTTGCCACCTACATCCCCTTGTTTTTGGCTTGTAAGAAGGAGCCCATTCAGGAACTTCTCCCCAGAATGGGGCTGCAAAAGCCCTTAGCTAGTTTTCGGCTTGTGGAATTTATAATTCTTTACAAGGTGAAACAAAAAAACTCAAGGGGATAATGCCAGATTCATAACAACCGGTTTTGACCACCAAGGCCAGTTGTATGGCCATTTCCTGTCATTACATGTACCTCCTAATATTCCTAAATTGTCAGACTCAGCATCTCTTAAGGGTAACTAGGTTGGCTGAGGCTGCTGTGAATTGTAGGTGAGTAAGATAGCAGAAGCTCTGTTCTGATACAAACCATAGACCGTTTGTCCATGTGAATAAAAGTGCAGGGATCTTCTCCTCCTTGGACATTGCCTTATTCCCCCCTCCCTGCTGAACTAGTTCTTCTCCCAATACGGAAATCAATCCTTCCATTTAGAATTTTAGACCTTGGAACTCGCGGTTTTGTAAGAGCTTCTTCAGAAGCATTACTTTATTGCTTTTATTTTTAAGCACACTTCTCATGTCTTTCTTCTCTTTCTCCCCTTCCTCCATCCTAAATGTCACAACCACTTCTGTACTCGTGATGTAGATCGAACAAATCAAAAACAACCATCAGAACTACAGGAGTAAAAGGGAGTCTGCTTATGCTCTCCAATGCTCGCAGCGGAATAGCACTTGGGTTTTAGAAAAAAATTACTCAAAGTGAAATGAGAATCTGAAATCCATATTTTTTTTCCCTGCACTAGTCTGTGAGAGCAAAAGTTGGGCATTTGAAGAAGCAGAATAGAAAGTGTGCTGGTGATTTTGGACTTTGGTGCTGGGGAACACTCCTGA